>NJDD01012099.1:7486-22284 GCA_002245505.1 Calephelis nemesis | reverse complement strand
TCTTAACACCCCGGGCTCCAGCTCTCAACCGACGCCCGTCAACGTCGGCGTCACGACTGGAGCCGCCGGGCACTTGGGGCCTTTTATATTGTGCGATCATCATTGGGGAGTTTGGACCATAACCCGCCACGCTGGTCCATTGCGTGTTGGCGGGTCGCCAGAGCCTCGTCTGTTATTAGTAGGGTGCACCACGAGCAGGTGAGGTTAGCTTGGGTCTCGAAGATTTAAGGTGGGACCCCTTACACCCCAAGATAGACAACAAGCACAGGCCAATCCTAATGGTAAGAGACAATAATAATAGCAATAGCAATAGTGTTGCTGTCCTACGGCCGGAGTGCAAGTTCGTCGGCTACCTTAGTCTTCAGGCTGGGACATGGCACTGTCATTATGCCGACAAGAACAGGGAAGGCCATGACTTTTTCTTAGCAAGTGATAGATCGGAAACATTGATTAATTAATCGCTATTTGACATGTCCGAAGTAATCTTACATGTCATAAATGTTCCGTCTCTTTTGTTTTTGTTTCATTTGTAAAAGACAGCATGCATCTAAAATAAGTTTAGTTTGTGAACGGCAGAATTACTGCCATCGACATTTATATTTAGATGACTATTAAAATAAAAGTTCGTTTGATTTAATTTTAATTACTACTATTACATTGAGTTTAATCTTTTCAAAACTTGATTTTTGTTTTTCTTTAAAACTCGCTTGTGTTGGAATTCAAACTTGAATACGAGTATGCTAGCAACGTTACCACAAGGAATACAAACAGAACTTTAGCCCGTTTGAAAACTGCTCGTTTATGTTAATGAAAGATAATAGTCGTTTATTGCCAAAGGGCGCCGACGACTTCCTTCCGCTGCCAACTTTTTGTTTTTATTAACGCATTCATATTCATATTTTTTATTAATTAAGCGATTCTAGATCTATATATTAATGCATGATGCCAAAACTTTGGACCCATTTTTACGAAACTTGCGCGAACTCAGGAGCATAAAATTTGGCACACTTATAGTTTTTGTGTAGGAGAAGTGCAGAACGCTAATATTTTTCAACGAAAATGCTTATAAAGTACATTAAATCAATAAATGAAACATTACCCACATGGTAACATTTGACACACACAAACAAATATATTGATGATAACGATAAAAGATCACAGATGGCGCACTAACAAGTTTAGTTAAGCGCTCTCAACATACTACGAGTAAAAAGCTCTCAAAGTTATAGGTGAAAATATAATAAAATTAATACAGTAGCTTAAGCGTAAATATAACGTTAGTACGACAAAAATACTAAAGAACATGGGATGACAGTCTTCAGCAGGATAGCAAAACGTATCACATTTCTTTCTGGAACACAAATTCAAATTACTTTGTTCACGTTAGGATTTACAAATGATGCTACTGCGAGTTGACATTGGTTTAAAACTACCACCGAATCAGAATCGTCGCCTCATTGATCCGTCAAAAAAAATTCAGCAGCTTTCTCATTTACCGACTCCAAAAAAACGAGGAGGTTCTCAGTTCGACTCTAACAAAAGTAGCTAAGCGAGTATCAGCATTTAAACGAAAACATACACGTTAAAATAGTACGCTCTGTTCAAAACTTATGATGCCAAAGACAGATCCACACACAAGTACGCAGACGTGTCAAATTTATGACAATCTCTTTTTCCGAAGCGCGGACGCAGTCAAGGAAATTTTTAACCAAATCCAAAAAGGAGGTTAACTTGACTGTATGATTTTTGTATTGAATTAATTACAAAAAAATTAACATAATTAGCATGTTGTGGAGATCTTCTTTTAAGTAATGCACTACTTGTGTTAGAATGCACTCTTTCTTTATTTAACTAACGTTATTCTTAAAGATTTTATTTTTCCTATCCTTAAAAATAGTTTTACAAACTTATAACATTGTTAATTTTAATTAAATTAATGTAAAGAATCGTTTTCGAGTCGAGATTTTATAGTTATAGCAGGGCAATTTAGAACTGCTAACAGGTGAGTTTGACAGAAAGTTTGGAAAGAGGTATAGCTAAAGTAATTTATCACTAATATTCGGTATTAGTGTCACAACTGTTACAGCGAAAGTTGGAATTTAGTTTTGTTTAATAGGATGAACAGAGATGCAAAAAAATAGATTGACTCTAATAGAATAAGGGAAGAAAAATCACCACATGGTTTATTCTTACCGCTAAGTTAGTGGCTTAAGGGGCCATATACGCTAAAATACGTCAGCAGTTTACTGTTTTTTTCATACAAAGCAATCATGGATATTGCTGACAAAAATATACAAGAGTAACATGAATATGCTTTACTAGACTAGTGTTTCCAAAACACGATTCAATTCACTTTGCTCGATAGAAAAAAATAAAAAAGTTAACCCTTTTTTGAAAGCAAAACGCAAATGTCTACTTAAAATATGAAAATATCGACACCAGATTTAACGTAAACATAGATAAGTACTATACCTAAAAGATAAGTGTTTCAGTTTTTATACTTTTTTCATATTACTTTTGTAGTGTCAAAAATAGTGATTTGTCGCTTAAGACGTTTACTTGAGAGCGCCATTGTTCATAGTAATCATGGAACGGGGGAGTGCGGTGATTGTCTCTTCTGGCTGACTGAGTATGGGGCCTTAACATGCTACAAAATGGATCATCGACTTTGGTATTTAGATATGTTACACGATGTATATTACTGTCAGGAATCACCACTGTGGTATAATGATCAGGTGCTGTCGTTGACTATATGAGATATCTTGTTCGATTCCTGGGTCAGGCAAATCAAAATGTGTGTTTTTCAATTTCATAGAAAACAATGTCATCTGGAGTTTTTTTTGGTTTGTCATTTATCACATCGTGGATCGAAACACCCTGAGCTAAACGGGGTTTGACGTCTACATTTACGTCTTCAGCGATACGGGCATGAACTTCCTTGCACACTGTATGGGATCTTTCTGTCAGGGATCAGATATGTTAGAATAAAAATAAATGTATATTCACGCCCATATCCCCGAAGAAGTAGGCAGAGGCTCAACCAGGTGTTTTTATCTATTAGGCAACAAACCTTAGACTGTTGCTTTTATCTATTTAGCAACAAACCTTAGACTGTTGCTTTTATCTATTTAGCAACAAACTTTAGACTGTTGCTTTTATCTATTTAGCAACAAACTTTAGACTGTTGCTTTTATCTATTTAGCAACAAACTTTAGACTGTTGCTTTTATCTATTTAGCAACAAACCTTAGACTGTTGCTTTTATCTATCGCGCATCGTATGAACTGAGTGAGTTTTCTTTTTATATTAATATTTTATATTTTTTCGAATCGCGCCCAAATGAAATGTAACTTCGAAAACATACAACAAAAAAAATCCATTAAAATACACACAAAGTAAAAATAAACAGTTGAATTCGATCCTTCGTTTGAAAGTCGAGTCGAGGAAATTTGGGTTTTCCAATTTTCTAATTTAAAAAAATGTTGCTGGGGATTGGATATGTGCCCGGTTAGCGATAGGCTTGCCACCTATCACATTGTGTGACTTAGTATCTTCGGCTAGTCGTGGGTGCCTTGGTTGTGCCTCTGCCGACATCTTCGGGGATATGGGCGTGAAGATACTTTTTTTTTATATAATAGTACTTATTGTGTTATTCTTACAACATTTTGTATTAAACAAGAACTGCAGTCGTTACGTTAAGGGTGAAGCGCAGCCGCTGCGCGTATACTCGTAGTTACGTCCGCGTCCCCGATAATTGCTAAACGTTTTCGAAGTAAATATCAAATAATAAATCGATCATGAATTGAATATCAGAATGTTTTTAAATATCTACTTACATGTGTTTGCCTGTTTATGATATTATGATAGTTAAGTGTACTCACCTTGTGGACCGGTTTTGATGAAATATTGCTTGTATATGAAGGGGTTAGGGGAAGAACTGGCTTAGTCACATTCATTAAATTTTACAGTACATACAATGAAAGTTTCGACAGCATTTTATGTCTGATTCAGAAAATCTGCTCATGTGCTAGCAATTGAACTAAAAAGCTAATTTAGTGTACTATAATCGTATGTAACATTTTTTTTGTATAAAAAATGGCTAATCACAAAAAATAACTGATATTTCATTAATAGACTAACAGTCTGGAAAAACTTAGGTAAGTTCAAGATTTAGCCTGTTCTTCCCATGAATTTTCATTATCGAGGTCTGCTGAAGGTAAATGAAACTCAAACTATATATCTGCTTGCTAATAATAACTTTTTTTTCATATTTATTGCAATATTTGGTGATTGCAGTACAGTAAAACCCACAGAATAATATACATGTTAATCCGCGAAAAACAAATGTCACTTATCAACATCACTCTGACGGCGCTATATTTTTTGTTCGGGTGCTTTTTGTTGTAGGGAAAAAATGGTCGAATCATGGACTTGTGTAGTTATTGGCTTGTTAGATATAAATGCTCTAAAATAAATTTAAGACACAGCTGCTTTTACACTTGTTTGTGATAGCCATAAGACGATCTAAGTACTTTTGAGGCCATAGATTACAAAAAATAAATTTGAGAATAAATGGATTAAGCTACTTTTTATTTTTTATCAGGCATTGTTGTAGTAGACAAGTCGCGTGATATGTCGGGTAGAAAGACAGTCAATCTCAATAATTATTATGTAATTTTATCGTTTTATAGTAATGCATTCCTTTTTATTTTTATTACTTATTTATTTTGTACTTGAATTTCATGTTAAATTATTTTGACATTGTATTAATTGTTTGACATTTTTAAAATCAGCTATTGTATTATATATCAATTTAAATCAATTATTAATTAATTATTTATTTATAACATGTCATTATAATAATATTATGTGTTTCTTTATTACCTTATATTAAATTTTAATTAACATTTTTATGGGTCTATGTAACCTGATTATAAACGAATTTTATTTTTATTTATATTTTTTATTTCCCTTTAGCCCTTTGTATATAAAACCCACCACTGGTCAAGGACCACTTAATATAGTGAAAAAACAGTATTTTCAAAGTGGTGTTGATTTTGAAAAAACAAGTTTTCCAGTAACAGATACTGAAAAATTTTAAGCCCAATCTGAAACGACCAGTAAGCTTTTTTATGGCTGCATGTATTTTAAAAAATATGTTTTTCTTTAAAAAAGTATTCCTTGTAAAGTAGACGCATTAGCAACAAGTCTGGATCTTGGTGGCGGTGGCGGCAGCGGTGGCGGTAGCGAGGGTGGTGACGCTGGCAAAGTCACCGACTTTGCTTTAGCACACATGCATGACAGGCTGCCGTGATTCTAAATAACATAATAGGATTATTCAAGTCAGATTTTATAGTTACTATTACTGGGGGTTTCACTCCTAACAATGCCCTGATGTCATTTCTAAATGTTACTGACTGAAAGTTTTCTGTTAATACAACACATTTAATTTGTTGGCATCACAAGACTCTATCTTAAAAGCGATGGCGGTAGCGGTAGCAGTAGTGGTAACAGTAGCAGTGACTACCACTCGATGGATGAGACAGTGGTGGTAAAATAGTCAGTAAACTACTGATTGCTACTGCCAAAAATCTACTACTACTGAGTGAGAAGAAGAAGTATTAGCAGTAGCAGCAGCACAATCAGCATATTATGTTTATTACTGTAGTATATGGCAGTATACTTTATGTAGCGATAGTGGCAGTGGCAAAGGTAGCTATTGCAGTAATGGTGACGGTAAAGGTGGCGGTAGCGTTAGTAGTAGTAGTAGATATTCTTTAAGTTAGCTTGAAACACTGTAGGTAATTAAAGTTATTAAAGATAAGATAAATTCACTGTTTATCATTTTGATGATAAGAATAGAACCATAGCTTTTTGGATATGTTATGCAAATTAAATCTAATCCCAAAATAAGTTTATTATATACTTGTGTTATTGTTGTTGGTCAACGAACATAGAAATACTTAAATAGATTCCATAATAAGTGTAACAAACACACAGACTCGGAAATGCAGAGTGCAGACATCTAAATATTCATCATACAAATGCCTGCCCCCGTTGGGTATCGTACCCGAGCCTCGCGGTTGGTCGGTGTAGTCAGGCGTGTCGGCTAGTCACTCGACCAACTAGGCGGTCACTTAATGTATTTGCTAAGCTTGTGTGCTTTGCCAAATTACTCTATTATGGTATTCGTGACTTGGATAAGTCTATAGGTAACGATGTATATTTAAACAGAAAAGCATATGTATACTACATTACTACACCTTCTTTTTGCTAGCAATAAAATGCTTCAAAATCGGTACAGCTGTTTTGACTTTTATAGGGATCACACCTGCATAATACTACTACTGGCTGACTGGTTTGGTTCGGTAGTAGAGTTCTGTGCAGTATACTAACGGTATTGGTATTAAAAAAATTAAACATTTATTTACAGACTAAAACTTTCCACACATCATTAATAAAAAATACAACTTAAAATCTAATCTAACTCTAAACGTAAGGAACTTAAATAACATACAAAAAAAGTGATTGTATGATATATGCCCGGTTCCTATAATCAACAAATCGTAATCGTCAGCTAAACCATTCGCAGTTTGTTCAAAAGTAACGGAGCGTTACCAATATTTTCAAAAAATGTTTAGAATCAATAGTCGGAAACGAGCAACCGTTGTTAGTAATCTTACTAAGCGTACAAAATACTACCATCCGTAATCAATACGACTCGTTTTTTGAATATAGGAACCGGGCAATAGAGACAGAGTATGGCAACATGAGTCGATCAAGAAAACGCTTAGTATTTGTTGAGGCTTAGTCTACCTCAACACTGTTTTTCAGCTTTCCCCTATAATAATATGCTAAGTCTAACACTTGTTACTTCCTTCTCATTACCCTCGGACAATACCTGAGCAATTTGATCTTGCAATACCAACCTCTGTCTCCCCGGTACCTATATCCATCCATACACATGAATTTCTTACCATCAGGAAATCCGTCTGCTTGTTTGCCTTCCATTATCATAATATATATTTCTAGTTGCAGTATGAGATACATTCGATATCAAATTTTTGCTTTGTATTTGTAGCTGTAGCGTATTCTTATGTCATAACTGCGTGCGAACCTAGAAAAATATAGAACAATAAACTATCTTTGACCCACGAAAATTTTAAGTATGTGCATTAGTTTTTTTGGAGATATGAATTATTTTCAGAATTGTACTTTTGAGAGACTGATAAGGTCTCCAACGCACCCAAAGAAAAATAGTTTCGAGATCTTTTAGATCTCTAAAGCACCAGCTGAAAGTTCTTTAAAAATGATGTCGCAGGGAACGTGTTAATGTCCTGGCTACGAATTATATATCTGCTTTGTCAATTAAGGGTAGTAATAAATAGCAAGTAAAATAACCCTCATATATTATTTTTACTTGGTAGCAAATGCGTTAATATTGAAACATTTATTTTAGTTATCCATTTTATTTCGCACAATTCCAGTCCACGATGCCACTATAATTTTGGTAAACAAGATTTGTAGATAGGACATTAAATGTCGTGCCAACCTCTGTTGAAATATTTTATAACAAAATTGTCAGATAAGTGTAATATGCCTGTTTTGGTCGATCTTACGCAGGTGCTTCGCTTTCTTAGCGAAATATCAGGTGTGTTATGCTGAACTGTATTTTTTTATGATATTGGAAGAAAAACAAGCAGACGGATTTCCCGATAGATGGATCCTCCAAACCGGAACACGTTATGACGTTATGGCGGCAGGAATAGGTAAGGCGGTGGTACCAATCCGTGTGAGTGGCTGCGAAACTCTACCACCTAGTCAGATGTCACGGTGTTAGTGACGGTAAGCCTATGCTCGCCTTTTACGACCTGCTTGGCAGGAAGGCAGATGGTCTATTCTGCAAAGGAGCCCGGACCACCACGGTTCTAGTCAATTTTTCGAAGATGATTCGATTTCTTAGCGAAATATCAGGTGTGTTATGCTGAACTGTGATGGGTTTCACTCAACAGATTACCGAGATTCAGGCGTCGTATCGTCGTATCTAAGAGTCTTTTGTCAAGACCAGGAATAAAAAACATGTTTAACATCTATAGCATGATATACCTGCAACCAATACCTGAAGTTTCAATTTTGACTACCATGCGTACGTTTTTAGTAAATCATGTCTATTTGCTTAGCGCAATACGAGTATGAGCCTTTGCTACATGTATTAAAGTTCAAGTTTGCTTGCGTTTTGTGGATCAGTGAGACTTCTGTGCGTTAACATTACTAGATATTTTGTAGCTCTGATGGGTGATACGATTGTATGACGGATGTAAGGAACTGCAAATTTCTGGTGCTGATGTTTTAAAGTTTACCATTAATTTCATAAATTAATAGAAGAGAACTTTATCGATCTTATTAGTAAACATGGACTAAAATATTGCTCCAAGGTTCAGTCTAGTATTATAGAGTTTTTATGAAAAATTCAATTTATTCCTACTTTGATCTGCATTTATAATAAACGGAAAATGTCCTTATTAATGAATAAGGCAATGATGAACAAGCTTGAACTTGCTTGAAGCTTGTTGTCAACTGCCGGCTTCTAACTACACAAAATTAAGCCTAAGATGCGTTCAAAAACTTTAATTTAGAATGAACGTTTTTTTTTCAATGTTAAAAGATAAACATCCATTATGTTAATTTCCATAAACCATAAAATTTACTGATATGAGTACTTTTAACCGATACCTAATCAATACTTCATTTCAAAGTATCGATACTAAAATGTACTTAGTATCGGATAAAAGTATCGAGTACCTACTTGGATATACTCGTATCGTTTCATCCCTACCACGAATCCATAGTTTCATTGTTTAGGTAACAGGTTCAAGGATAATAATTGAAATCTATGTTCACCAAAATCAGTAAAGATCAGATAAATTTTTGATTAAAGGAAAATATAGTGATTTACCAGACGCGGGCGGAGACTCATAAATAATGTAGGGTAGGCACTTCCTTTGCACAAAAAACTGTCATGGAATTATAAATTATCCTCGTTCTAATACAAAAATAGCATCGTGTTCCTTGTATATACTTACATATTATGTTAGTCACTCGTAAAACGTGTCATACATACTTAAAGTATTTTTTTTAATATTAAAAAAATCCTGCTTCACAAGGTGCGTGGTATCGGGAATAGACGCGATACCAGTATACCAGACCTAGATATAAAAAAAACACAGAGGCTTTCTCTTTTAAATTGTTTACAAATATGCGTGTACCAAAATTTCAAACTCCTGGCTACAAGTGATAGCACTTGTAATACAAGTTTTTTTATGTTTTTTTAACCCTGACAATCAATAAAGGGTATTTGTGGTAACATGCGTGTGTTAGTAGACATGTGTTTACAAAATACTTTATTTATATAACCTTGTATGAAAGTTTTTGTAACTTTGATGTTTTGAGCTTTCAGACTTGTAACAAGCCACAGCCTGCGGCAAAGCACCGTTTAAATGGTCTTGTACGCAGCGTTCTAGGCCTTATTACGAATTAGACGTTGTTAACGGCTACGCCCCGTATTAGGGTAATTTATCTCTCTGATTCAGATATCGGGTTAAATGTCTGCATATTAATTTAAATTTCCCGTGAAAATCTGTTCAGATTTCGAAATAAAGGTAGCCTGTGCTTACCTCTTATCTCACACACAAATACCATATAAAAACATCTCTGTTTAGAATTGAAACAAGGATAGACAAACACACTTTCGTATTTATATATTATATTAGAATAGTCTAATAATATTATAATAAAACACAAATTATTAATACCACATGTACTTTCTACGATATGTTTTTATTCGTTTCTTTTAACCATCCAATTTCGTAAGCATTATCTGGGATATTACACATTATTTTGTTAACTGAGAGCGCCACGGAAAATCTGTGGCGTAATTCTCGCTGACCGCATTCGTAACAGTGAGAGTGAGAAAAATTGGGAAAAGTGTTGGGGTTAAAATGAGAAAGGGCTCCTCTGGTCCGATCATATGGAAAGAATGACTGGTGAAAGATGGACAAAGTAGATGTACAATGCAAATGAGGAGGATGTAGGTACCCGGGGAGACCAAAGTTGACATTCCACGATCAAGTCGCCTAAATGTTATCCGGGGGTGAAGTCAGGAGTCTCCGAAACCGGTGCCTTGGTATGAAAAGCAGGGGCCCTATACCTATTTGTACTACAGTACTCGTATTTGCATGTCATACTTGATCTTATGACAAAACGATCTTCTACAGATATTTTCAATATTTTCGAAGAGTTCAAGCATAACAAGTATTTCTGAAGCACTTACATATATCATGTCTAGAGAAAACTATAAAATATCGAATCTCTTACAAAACTTTTAAACTAGGACAAACTTGTTTTCGTGGAGTTTGACAAACTTAGCTGTTTATGCTATTTTCACAGAGTATTACTTTTGCTAACAACGCCCTATTTGTACTATTTTTAACTCCCGACGGGAAATGAGGTTTGTTATAAGTTTGACTTATGTGTGTCTGTCTGTGTGATGTCAGTCTGGCTGTAGCATTATAACTTTTAACGGATGGACCGATTTTGAAATGAGTCTTAACTACAATATTAAATTTTTTAATTTTAGTTTTATTTTAGTGCTACTTTTAGTTTAGTGCTACTTTTACTAACAACGGCCTATTCATATAATTCATTCACCTAGGTCGTCTATCATCCGAGAAGGAATTCCCTGTTTGTTTTTTAAGCCGAGTACGCTTTTTTGAGTGTCAGTAAGTTTTGGTATGTTTTTGGGGTTTTCTCTAACTTTAACTTTCAAAGGGACCATATTTTTTTTTGCCGTGAAGATATTCATGTGTATTTTGATAATAAATGTCCCATTTTTCTATATTATGAAAAGGTTGAATTCCATAGGATACCACCTCAGGTTTTGAAATATTGAAAATAAAATCTTTTTAGCAAAAAAAATCAACTATGAAATGTAAAAATCGCTTGCAAAATCTATCTACTTTGAGAGGAAACATGAAAGACTATTTTACTGCGTTTTGGTTCAGGTTATTTAATGAAATGTTTAGAATAAATATGAATAAATGTATGATTTATTTAATTTTATGGTCAAAAATTCAATTGCTTAATGCATAAATTTGTTTGTGTGTGTACTTACTGACTGCATGTAATTGCCTTAAGTAAAGCAGATGTTTTTATTTTTGAAGTGAAAACTTCTTTAGCGGCGTTGCGCACTTTATTTGGAATGGGTAAACTTCTAAACTCGAGTCAGGACACGTGACCTGATCGAAAATTCGTAAGACGGATGGAGAGTAAACAGCCGGCGGGGCAGAGGAAATATCCCCCTCTCTTTTCACGGCGCGGCTAAAATGTATGCCTGCGCCTGCGGTTTCGTTTAGACGGCATAGAGTGCTTGCGCGAATGTTTGTGTTGTCATGTTTGTGTACGATAGCGCAATTAGTGAATATTCTATTCTACCACATAAATGATAGTAATTTCATACTGATAATTAAAGCAATTCGTGCAAAATTATTCCCTAACCATTCCAAAATATCGAAAATGCACAACGTTAATATTCGAGTTTTCATTTCTGCCGGCACTCTCGGAGTACAGTACCCGTCGTTTTTTTTATGAAATGTTTGCACTTTATTAAAGTTAAAATTGAAAATAAATATACTTTAAACTTTATTAATTTTTATACTCAAATTATTTGAGTATTGAAATCTAAGTAATGGATAGTCCGGTGCTCGTGTTCCCATTGGAATGTTTTCCAGAATGTTCCATCCGTCGTACAATGTTGCTGAGTCGCATGAAGTTGACAAACGGTGTAGAAACGGAAATGGGTCAAGTAAATTGGTATCCACAGATAAAGTGACACAACGGCTGGAACGATGGAGCCAATCAACAATTTTCTCGTACAAAATTGGCCGGCAGTTTACGCAGACCTTTAAGGAAATGAAATGAAGCGTGCGTTCTGTGTGTTCTGGGATTGTTAGAATTTTTACCGGTAAACGAACAAAAAAACCACCTGATAATTTTTTTTGGAATAAGACAGCGAACTAGTTCAGGACATTCAATATTGGAGATGTGCCCAGTTGGCGATAGTTGACGATTGTGGCAACTACAAGATAAAATAAACCTTTATTTTGCTAAATACAAGTAATCGTTATAATGGATTTCCGCAAGGTAACGCATAATTTAATAAATATTTTGGGCTTGGTATAGTAGGCTAGTCGTGGGTGCCCTTGTTGTACCTCTGCCTACCTCCTCGGGATATAAACATTATAATATTTTTTTTACTTTATTGTCTTTTAAAACGGAACAAATTAATAATGGGAGTGTGATTAAATATCAGTGCAACTGCCGTTCCTAGTTTCTTATCATCTGACGTATTCTGACGTGATATTAACAAACTTTGAAATAGTTACATGATTTGTCAAATATAGTTAACGTTAACAAGCCAGTTGAAGCAACCCACCCCAAAGCTGTCGTCGCATCGTTATGAACAAGCGTAGTAAGTCCTAGGCAAAGTTTCCTAACTTTACCGCGATATTACCTAGGACGAATAACTTTCCGACGATACTTAGTGAAAAAGTTATGAGTTATAGCAAAGCTTAAATGTAACTTCTGATGTATTTATTAACACTTATATTAGGTACATATTAGTCTAAGATCCGAACTAAATGGACCTGCACGGATCTGATAATAGAAAGAAACATATACACGTTTTTTGGAGTGGAGTTTTCCCCGTGTTAGTCCGGGCTCCTTTGCAGAATAGACCATCTGCCTTTCTTGCCAGGCAGCTCGTAAAAGGCGAGCATAGGCTTATCATCACTAACACCGTGACTAGGTGGTAGAGTTTCGCAGCGACTCGCCCGGATTAGTACCACCGCCTTACCTATTCCTGCCGCCATAACGTCATGACGTGTTCCAGTTCAGAGGGTAAGGTAGACGGTAAACTTTCTTTTGCTCGAGGCCTGACATCCTGACCTCAGTTTGGCAACGCACTATTACCATCTTTGGTGTCTCTAGGCGGCATGAATTTCTTACCATCAAGGAATCTGCTTGTTTGCCTTCCTATAACATAAAAAAGAACACTTACACTTATCCACTGTATACTTTATTTAACACTTTCTGTTACTTTTTAGCCAACCGGTTTTACTTTTTACAGCATCATCAGGGCTTTGAAACAAGGACTTTTTTGATTTAACGTTCAATACCTGTTTGGTTAGATGTTACTGACGGTACCCACATGTAAAAATATTAACAGTATGCTAACCACAACAAAGTTATACCACAGCAATTCTATTTCCCCAAAAATGGGGATTACCGTCAGATTGCAAAATGTCATTATATTAAAAAATTAATTAAAATTATATGTCAAGTATCTGCACGCCCATATCCCCGAAGAGGTAGGCAGAGGCATAACCAGGGCACCCACGACCAGCCGAAGATACTAAGTCCCATAATGTGATAGGTGGCAAGCCTATCGCCAACCGGGCACGTTTCCAATCCCGACCAACATTTTTTTTTAATTAGAAAATTGGAAAAATCCAATTTTCTTTTTGTTGGCCGACCCGGGATTCGAACCCGAGACCTCATGCAGTCAAGTCCAACACCCGGACCGCTCGACCACAATGGCGATATTATATGTCAACTTATAGAAAAAACAATTTAGAAAAAAACCAAATAAACTGAAAAAATATAAATGATGTCAAACGATACAGAATGTCAGAATATACATGAGAATACCATAGTCCAATTGTCGAAAATATACGAATGACAAACAAAATAAAATAAATTAATGTAAGACATAAATTAGATAAAAATCTGAATATAAAATTAACTGTGAACATCTACCTCAATATTAATCATTAACATAATTCGTGTTGTCTTAAAAATTTAAAAATATAAATTGAGAGTTAAGTAATTCAATAAAGTCGGGCCATTTTTAAGTCTATTTATTTCTAGCGCTTCTAGAGAATTGAGTTTCCTGCCTTTGTTACAAAAATGAAGTAGTTCAAAGTTACATGTTGGGTCAAAAGTATGACCCTCGTCCAATAAATGTCTAGCAAAGGCAGAATCTCTTGAAACAAGAAAGAAACATGCTTTGTGCTCAATTTTGTAAATCAGAAAAGTATGAGATCTCAAATAAATTTCTGGATAGAATGTTTAATTTATTTTTTTTCAAAATTAAGTTTTGTTACATGTTGCAGTATTGAGATAAAGTAATTCTTTTATCTTGAATTGACTATATCGGTATTATGTTTAGAATGTCCAAATAATCAAAATGTTCAGACGTTGGGTTGCTTGTTTTTTAGCTTCGTTGCCAGGAATATATAAATATGCCAATGCTAGTTACTTTCACTCGATTGGATAATAGAAAAAAATCATATCAACATACTTATGAGCTGTTTTGAAAACGTTCAACGTTTTCTTCAAACGTATATTTAAAAAACTATTTATGAAAAAATAGTTTTCATTCTATTGTCAGCTCGATGAAAGTTAATGTAGGTTAGGATCTTCAACTATAAGTTGCTATGTTTACAATATGAAAAGATACGCAACTTTGTTGGAAGAATAAAGTGTTTCAATTGGATGCTTTTGTCAGACATTTGTCTAATAAACATTGATATCTTTACTCTAAAGTCAAGAATTTTGTAAAATTTATCTCGTTATCGTTTTACGTAATATACTTATTTCGTCTGTATCTTTTTGTTACATGAGCCTTCTAATGTGAATACATGTGAATAGGTTTCTTAAAGAATTTGAATACACAACTGGCAC
>NJDD01012095.1:0-12358 GCA_002245505.1 Calephelis nemesis | reverse complement strand
CAAAACATCGGAAGCCAAATAAAAATACAGAGTGTGTGACAGAGACAAAATGATATTGAAAGTAACGTTACTAATTGGTATAACGATATGTTCTTACCGGTAATTCTTAGTGAGTACCGGAACGTATTACGTTAGCGATACTAAATTGTAACGAAATCTGTAACAATATTTGAAGTAACGTTACGCTTCATGTTACCGCTACCTCAAGCGCGAGCAAGTAACGTTACAGAAAAATACCGATATTTCGATCCCTGCATATTATAGTGTCAACGATTATCTTGTAGACAAGAATTTATAGTAAAATAATTGTAATAATTAATTACCAAATATAATAAAAGTTATGGTTGTCGAGGAGTTTGTTTCGTTATTTGTTTTCCTGTCTGGCTAGGTTTAGTAACGGTGGTAGTTTTACAGTAGACAGGGTTAAATTTAATTATAGTTTGGTAATAAATAACTAAACCAGTTATAAATATAAATAATTGGCTTAAAGTAATAGTATATGTAATTAAATAATATTTTTATTATAATATTTGCACACCAAAATATGGTAGAATATGTTGATATACTTAAATATTTTTGTAACATCTTATTTACACACATATTCCACAAATAAATAATTTTCTCTCTTCTTTCTTTCATACTTGAATAATATATCAGGAACCTTTGGATTTTTTTATATTAAGCAGACGGGTTTCCTGATGGGAAATTCACGCCGCCTAGAGACCCCAAATTCGATAATGGTAAGCCTCGAGTCAAAATATTTTTACCGGCTATCTTATCCTCCGAACCGGAACGTTTTTGCCACAGGAATAGGTAAGGCGGTGGTACCAATCTGAAGGATTCGCTTCGAAACTACCACCTAGTAGGATGTCACGGTGTTAGTGACGGTAAGCCTTTTACGAGCTGCTTAACAGAAAGGCAGATGGTCTATTTTGAAAAGGGGCCCGGGCATTTTATCTTCCTATGTAGATCCATATATAGATCCTACTATCCATGTAGAATTCGGATTAACTTAATTTTAATTGAATGTGAAACACAACTTCACTCAATATTCAACTGTATACTGATGATGATATTATTGACAAATGTAATAGCTCATTTCAATACTTGCGATATTAGGATGACGATAATATTGACCAATGAAATACGCCCCATTGTAATGGTTTCGGCTTTACCGCACTGAAACATTTAATACCTGGATACTTTCTACAATCCCGGTTTATATGACTGACTATGACCAGTAGGTTTACATTCTGTACAAGTCTAGGCATGTTTGCCTCCACCTTAAAATCTCGTTGAGTAGCTTAAGTTTTCTGCAAATTATTCTCAATGTCTCTCTCTAAGCTAATAAGATCTCCTTGAGTTAAAAGAGAACGCCCTACAAAATAAGGAGTAATATCTGGATGTGTGTTACTAAATTCAAGCCACCATCCCACAAAAAGTCCTAAAAAGGGAGAAGAAACTTACGATAATATTTTAAGATATAAAATAACTTTAAAATGTATTTACTGATTTAACAAAAACAGAGGTTTTCGAGTTTTTTTGCCCACCTCTGTTTTATTTTACAGAGTAATACGAGTGTATAGCCCATTCAAGTAAAACAAAACGAAGGTGGAGTAAAAAAGAAACAACAACCATGTATGGGTTTATAGCGAACCTATTCGATCTCCTCTGATACTCGTTACACATACCCATTCCAATATTATTATCGCCTATAACAACATACAAAGAAAGAAATTTGCCGTCTTCATTGTCACTTATATGAATATCCAATACTGGAACATGTGGAGTTGATCCTTTCGTTTTGCTTCGTTTTTTTGAGTAATCCGAATTCTTTTCTTTGTTATACCTGATTTTTTTTAAAGATAACCCAATAAGATTTGCCTCAAATCATTTTAAGATATCTTATAAAGATTTCGAGGTATAAAGAAAGGGAAAACTTAAAAAAAAGTGACGAAACATATTTTAAAAGTTGAAAAATATAATACAAAGTCCAAGTCCAATACCTAAAAAATTAAATACACAGTAAGCAATTTAAAAAAATATAGCAAAAAGCAAACTTTCGCACGGCACCACCATAAGATGACAAATTCGGGAAGAAGAAAAAGATACCAAAAAATAAGTAGAAAAAGCAAAATATGAAACAAAAAATAAAAAAAACACAAAAAATAAACGCCAACAATAACACATTAAAATAAAAAGTACTGTTATGAGTTAAATAAAGAATACTATTATAAAATAATATTGTAATAATATATAAAAAAACTAGCTGTACCGGCGAACGTCGTTCCACCAGTTCTGTTTGTATGGGGAAAATAAAGTATTGTTTTTACCATTTTCCCAGTTTTTCTCTTCATAAAAACCTTCTTCTGACAAGTAACACAAGTGGACATAAAATAATTTCTAGAAACTTTTTGATGTCACTATGCAATTTTGATTGGATGAGCTTGAAAATGTTGGCAAGAATATAATTTTTTTTCATCAACAATTTTGTGTAGAAATTGCCAGGTAAGAATGAACAGAACCTTCTAAAACATTTATAGAGTGTGTTCAGATCCAAAATGTTTTAATCTCTGGGTTTGAATTTATAGCTATTTTCGTTTCATCGAATGATAAGTCATCCCATCTTTAAAATAAGTTTTCGTTTGTCGAAGTGTTTAATATCCTGTTCTTCTTCAATGGGGGATGGATCGCTGTCTTCTGTACGTTGTCCAATTTCAGGAGTAGTTTCATTCTTATCTTACTGCAACGTTTAGGATTTTTCTGGCGTCATTATAAAACCCTTCTTCATCGTCATTCTTGTCATCCAATACATCGCCACCTTCTAACGCAGTCAATAAATCCTCAATGTCTCTATCTTGTAACCACTACGCCATTCTTAAAAAAAACGGTATTTAAAGTTATGTATGCAGAAAAAAGGTTGGTTTAAAAAACTGTTATTGTTTACAAGTGGCCACAGAACTAACAATTTATACGAAAATAAAAACGAATACTTCGAAGCACCACGGAAGAAAATATGAATTGTAATAGTGCTGATTTTGCATGATGATGTATTTATACATAACAATCGAAATAATAGTTTTAAAAACTTATGCTTAGAGTACTCTAAAATAATTGACAGTTTCCTCCGCAGAAAAAAACAAATTAAATTATTTTAAAATTCTTTCTTATTTTACTCCGAGGCAATTAAAAATACATTCCCAAATTACTCCGTCCCTTAATTTGTGAAAAATAAATACCCATTACCCATACATAAAACTGCTCTGAATGTTTACGAACGGTACAGTGTCTTGAAAAATATATATGAAATCCAATAATTTTGATTCTTTATGTTATAAAATAAAATGTATACACATATTATGTCTAAAACAGTCTGAATTAAGAGTCAACAAAAATCAACAATTAAACATTAAAAACAACTAACAGGAACATAAAAATCACAAAAATCAACTTCAAAATATAAAAGTGAAAAATATTATACATCGGGTTTTTGGAAGACAAGTTGTTAAATTTTTTGTGACACGATTCAAACAGATTAGTGGTTTGGTGATGCTGTCTTTCACAATTCCATAAACTTATATGAAAAGTCGCGCTGTCAAACCAAGTGATCACGAAATAATTATTGAATTTCGTGATATTGTCGGTGTCGGTAGCTTCTTTCATTATTGCTTGCCAACTATCTTTAATAACATCAATTGGAAGATCAGCTAAAGCTCCACATTTAGCCACGTGTCCGTACGCACTGTACGCGCAACTTTTTCTATTATTTACTTTTAACATTACATGTAAAAGTGCTCCGCGTTTTTGTGTCTAAGAGATTTGCTTTGTTGTCATAGCAATTGACGATAAAGCTCTTTGGCGAGATGAAAAACTATCAACGAGTCAACGAGCCACTACCTGGCGAAATTCAAGGTTTGAAAGCAGAGTTACCTCAACACGTTTTGCTTCGTGCAACTTATTACAAAATAATACATACGATTTATGCATCGCAATATCCAATAAATCGAAAAATAATCTTAGGTAGTATTTTATTTTTGGTTTTCTATCTACTTCATGGCAATTTTTTTTTGATGCATGAGATCGACTCCTCCCATATGTTTGTTATATTTTACACACGCCTCTTGACTGTCATTGTCGGTATTGGTGGTAAGAAATTTGTCAAAAATAATAGAGCTTTATTGTCAATCCATTTTATAAAAAATATTCCATTGCTGCTGGTTGCGAAAATGTCTCCTCGCTTCGTACTTTTATTAGATGGCATATATTATTGGGCATTCTTCCTATTTCAGTTTACTGTTCCACGAGCCTTTATAATAATGTTTGCCAATGTATACTGAAAATAAGGGGCTTTGAAAAAAAATATCAAAGTGTAGTTCGCAACCTATTTCAGTGCCACATTTTTTTCTCAGGTAGGTAATTAAATCTATTTAATAATACGTGACGCCAAAACTTTGGACCCCTTTTTTACGAAAATTGCGCTGACGCAGAAGCATAAAGTTTGGCACACTTACAGTTTATGTGTATTAGAAGTGCAGAACGCTAATATTTTTCAATAATAATGCTTATAAAGTACATTAAATCAAAAAATGAAACATTACCCACTCTACTATGCACTAAAAAGTTTGGAAACAAAGTACTTAGTTGGTTTTGAGAAATGAAGATGTCGTTCTTATCAATAAGATATTAAAATTTATTATGGTCGAATTTCGACCAACGGAGTACTACTAGTATATAAAAATATCAATGATAAACAGAAAATAATAACAAAAACCCAATACTTTGAAGCAAACATATTCTTTGATGCATATAGGGACATCCGTGTGTAATTTTTAATTTTGTGCAAAGTTTACTTCTCTCATATGTCAAGTGCGTTTTATGGTAGTCAACAAATAGAATTACAGGAATCTGTGTTCAGGTTTTAACTAAAAGTGAATGAAGAACGGTTTCAATGTAATCGTTAAAAATTTCGGACTTCATGCATCCATTATCGCTTAATCCTATGCCTCAACCCGGAAAAAAATGTTGAATATATATCAGTAGATAAATCTTTTGTTTGGAAATACAACCATAGCTGGAGTTCTGTGCCCATTATCACAACACTTTAACATAACTGTTAAAGATGATTTGGCAGGAGCGTTATCGATTTCGTACACATTTCGAGACCCTTTGGAGCTAAAACCACGCCTGTTTTAGGATAGATTAGAATAAAATTTGTTTCATTCTCACTTATTACACATGAAGAGTGAGCAAAAACATCTAGCAAATCATTTTCCTGCAACTGTAACCTTCCTAAGTAACTGCTGTTTAAACTGTTAGTCATTTTTCGCCGTTCGTGAATGTGCTAAATCTCTTCTTTTTAGTTAAATATGCACTAACTCAGCTAATGACGTCATCAAATTGTTTCGGAATACCTATTTTACAGCATGCATTAATTCAGCCCTCTAAATTCTTTTCTTCCTCGTCAGTGAGTATTGAAGGAGGCCCTTGACGTTATGTTGGTGGTTTTAAGTCGGTAAATTGGTGTTGCACGGGGCACTTGAAAAGTTTTGGCTGCTAGCTTTCGACTGTTATATGTTTATCGCCTCTGTGGTCTAGCGGTCCGGGGGTTGGACTTGACTGCATGAGGTCCCGGGTTCGAATCCCGGGTCGTCCAACGAAAAAAAAATGGGATTTTTCCAATTTTCTAAAAAAAAAAATCTTGGTCGGGATTGGAAATGTGCCCGGTTGGCGATAGGCTTGCCACCTGTCATATTGTGGGACTTAGTGTCTTCGGCTAGTCGTGGGTGCCTTGGTTGTACCTCTGTCTCGCGGATATGGGCGTGAAGATACTTTTATATGTTTAAGTGAACGGTTCAAACTTTGGGTGCTTTAGCAAGGCCCATCGTAGTTGCCTAGCCATGTCGGAGCTGCGTCACATTGTGGTGGTCTTTGTAGTTTGTTTGTTACTCGTGGGATTAAGTATGAGTAAAAAATCATATCGAAAAACCCTAATTTGATGTAGAGAAGGAGGGTCGAGAAGGCCAAAGAGAAGAGAGAAGTGAAGAAGTTGAAAGCGGTGTAGGCCCTTCTGAGGACCACATGGCTAAAGGAAGAGGTCCTTCTAAGGGCCAACGTGATGGTGACATAGACCCTTCGCAGGACCGTGTACAAAATGATAAAGGCCCTTCTAAAGAGCAACCTGCTGAATTTAACATAGCGGGATTATCGTCGTCGAACGATCTGTCTGACGTGGAGATGAGAGCGCCAAGGAAAAGGATTTCCTCTTTGCTAGCCGTACCTTATTGCTTAGGTTCGGATACGGAAGGGCCGTTTCCTGCAAAATACCAATGGCTGGAAGAAGCCGACGGAAGAAGGGGCGACTAGGAAGGAGTTTCTAAAGCCCCTAAAAAGGACGTGTTACAGTACGTAGCGAAAACTGCACAGAGAAGGGTGTGAACGAGGTTTTCGAGGGCAGTTGCGCTTCCGACGCAAACGGGCCTGAAATCATCAAAAACCTCGCAATCGAAAAAAATCGCTACGTGCGATGGTGGGAAGAGGGCTATCCTGTATAATTGAGGTTGCGACCAAATCTCGCAACCTCAAAGGGGATTTCGTCGGCAGACTTAAAAAATCAGCTGCCAAGTTGCGAGGTCGTGGCAGTCCTTGTCGGCAGAACGGAGGCGGAGGAGACGCTTAGACGGCTTAGAGCAGACAATGGCCGACCGCGGAACTTGAGCAGCTCAAGACTGAGGCAAGAGCTTTGTGGGCAAGGCTTTGCAGAGGCAAAGGCAGAAGCCGCTGCCGCCGCCAGATCCGCTGCTTCAGCTACCGCGGCAGCACCGGCACAGTCGTCATCGTTGTCACCCGGAGATGTTGTAGAGGAATACAAAAGATCCCTCACTATCTCCCTAGGTGATGAGTGTCCGAATCGCGGCTATAGAAGACCGCCTCCTACCAGCGCTAACAATTCGTCCACCTCTTGGAGAGGAGGCTAGGAAGGCAACGGTCGCGGAGTGTTGCCGTACCATCCAATGTAGGTCCGGCGACTACAGAGGCACAGGGCTACAGCACGCGGCGAGGCGGCAAGGCCAAAAAAGTAATAAAGCCGGCGGAGAAGGTAACATCGCTGCCAACGGCCTCGGCCTCAAAATCCAAGGAGGAGGCCCCGCCAACGTTAACCTGGAAAAGTCCTGCGCCACGGTGGTCAAAAAGAGGAAGAGGAGGCGAAAAAGCTCAGCTCGTACCTCTGTCACATCGCCGGAGAAGGCAAAGCGCCCGACGGACCGGAAGGTGCCCAGGTCAGCAGCGGTTTGAAAATGCTTCCGTTGAAAATGGAGGCACATACAGCTCCGTATTGGCCAAATCGCAATGGGAGACGAGCTTGGTATTGACCGGGTTATCTTCCGCGTGAAGGCCACAGGAGCTCGTATCTTAGAGATCGCAGGATCCGAAGGAGCGGAAAAGGCGTATAAGCTTTTTAGCAAGCTGAGAGGCGTGTAGGCTGAGGTCGCCGCGGTGCATTCGGCCGTACAGGTGGTGGCGACGTCGGGGCCGTGCGGATGCCGATCTCTCCGCTTTAGAACTGGAGGCCGAGCGCTGTACGGCGAGACGCGCCTAGCCAGCGGGCGATCGGCGAGCCGAAAAGCCGGGCGTGGGAGAAAGCGCTAGAGAGCCGGAAGCGAAAGAATTATAATATTATATTATCATTTACAAAGCAATCCTTGTTTCTTCGCGCAGTGGAAGCCTTATACGAAGGGATAAGGTGGTACGTTATGGAACTTACTTGATTAATGTAGAGTTACTTCTCTACTGTGGTCGTCTGCTCTGAAGGTACTTCACCACACATATGATGCCGACGTGGTACACACCAACTACACGTTGAGTTCCGAATTACTTATATAATTGTTCGTAATGTTTGTCCGAAGCAAGTTAATTATGTAATTATATGCCGTATAAACTAAATCACACCGTTGTGATTACCGATTAAATTTTACAGGTCCGCCATCTGACTCTTGATAACCGTGAGACATAAGAAGCGAATGACAGATTAGACATGACAACTGACAGGTTGCCAGATTGAGTTCAGTTTCGCGGGTTTTAACTGGCAATACTAAGCAAAGTTAATACTAAACAGATTTGGCAATAACAAGGTTTATTTTTATTAGAAACATGTAAAAAAAATCGTGGCGGTTAAGAAAAATTTTATTACGTACTAGGAAATTACCTAAATTTTCTGTCTAAATCATTGTCTACATGTTGAGTATTAATTTTAAAAGTGTTTATCACTTATTCATGTTTTAAAAAAGTTGAGCTTCTTCTCTCGCAACGCAAACACTCGACACAGCGTAAACAGCACAGAGCAAATCGTCGGTTAAATAGAAAAATGACGTTATTCAAAAAGAACAAATTTTACAGTAGGGGAGGTAGGGGAGGGATGGGCACTTTTTCACAATTTAATGCATAAAAAATCAGATTTTACAGATAATCAACATTTATTGCCAATTCTTATTTCACCACATATTTGGCTAGATATCTCACAAAAAACTTTCTTAAAATTATAATCAGTCTTATTATAAGATAATTCAGAAATTAGGTCAAAAGTGCCCAATGCTCCCTATGGTAGGGAGGTTTGGACACACCCTGTGGGAGGCTTGGGCATGGCCTCTAAAACACTTTATATTTATGTCTATTATAAAATCCAAAAATAAAAGAAAACAACAAATAAAAAACATATTAAATAGTATCTCAACTTATCTTAGATTAGTAATAACCCATAAAGGCTTATCAAATGTGTACTTAGAGTTCCCACGTTTGGTTTTACTACATGTCTTTGGGCTCGGTAATTTAGTTTTGACACGGTATCTTCTAGTGGGACACTAGCTATGTCATCTACTTCAGGAAAAAAAAAAGGTGTTTCTTATCTTACTCAGTCTCATAAATTTTATGGTAGCCATGGTATGACTAATATCTTCGATTCGACCAACATAGTGCACAACAGTCTTTTTTGTATCGAATTTAACGAGCACAAAATATTTTTTTTGAAAATTTCTGTCAATAATTATTACATCATCTTCATCTAAATCTTCTTCTGATGTTTCTTCAAGAAATGATCCCTCAGAACTGTCAGAGAGTAAAACATTTTCTACATCACTATCACTACTACTAATTTTCCTTTTCTTTACTCTATTTGATGTTAGTTCTGATGGAAATTTAGGAATCCGCTTCTTCTCTGCATTTTTAGGAACCTTTTTTTCCTGCCTTTCTCTTTTAGCCTTGTTCTTGTTTTGTCTTTCTTGTTCTGCTAATTCTATCAGTCTCTTTTCAGGCGTGTCTGTTAATATCCTTGTTTTTCCTTTCTTTCTTGAAAATTTAATTTGCTTTCTTGGGCAAGCCTTTGGGTATGGTCTCACTATTTCAGGGGTTACAACTTCAGCGACTTCAATTGTTATTTGATCTGTAGCAAATGATGAAGAAGAATCAGCGACAGCAATGTTATTTAAATTAACAGTCTCTGCTTCAGTTTGATTTTCTCTTTCAGGTGGTTCTGAAAGGACTTGAGTTGAAGTTGGCTGGTTTATAGGGTCATTTCTGGACGACAACTCTTCATTAGTTACGGGTGCATCACGATCAGTTACAGAAGAGCAAAGAAAATCTTCATCTGAGAATATATTTGAATTGAAAGGCCATATCCCAAGTTTTTCGAATCCTTTTTGTATGTTTTGTGGTTTGAAAGCTAGAGGTATAGCAATAGCTGCTAGTTTGGGGATATCATAAATAGTAGTAGTTTTTCCCGGATTGCTGACCATCCAGTCTGTTAAAGCTTTATTATAATATTTTTTTAGTGGTCCATACACTGTTAAGTCAAGTGGCTGTAGCTTGTGGCTACAGTGTGGTGGAAAGGTCATCAGAACAATGCCAACTTCTTTACAAAAGTCTAAGACTTCTACAGAAATATGGCTCTCATGATTATCAAGGAGCAACAACACTGGATTTTCAGGCTTTGGTTTTGCATGTTTCACAAAATGATGCATATATTTTAAGAAATTTGAAGATGTCATCCACCCAGATGGATGTGTTGAGCCATCTGACCCAATAGACGCATCTTGAAGCATGTAGGGTTTGAAATTTACTCTTGGGAATATGAAGTACGGAGGTATTGAATTCCCAATAGCATTGACTCCACAGCACACTGTGACAAGTGAACCTCTCTCTGCAGATGTTGCTTGTCCAACTTGTTTCGAGCCTTTTGAAGCAATCACTCTTTGTGTGCGCTGCACCGTCGTCAGTCCTGTTTCATCTATATTATATATTGCTTCGGGACCAAAATGATGTCGCTGAAAGACCGTTTCCAAATTTTCGAAAAAATT
This sequence comes from Calephelis nemesis, assembly GCA_002245505.1. Lineage (NCBI taxonomy): Eukaryota > Metazoa > Arthropoda > Insecta > Lepidoptera > Riodinidae > Calephelis > Calephelis nemesis. The sequence continues at coordinate 2,012 of NJDD01012095.1, read as the reverse complement.
ATCTACATTTGTTTTGTTGAAACTTGTTGCACGTGACAAAGATGTAGCTTCAGGTGTCCGTATTGATAAGTGAGATTGCCTGTTTAGAAATCCCCTTATCTAGTCCTTAGATGCAATTTTATTTGTGATCCAGTTATCAGGAATATTAGTTTTCTTTATAGCTACAGCATAGTCATAGGCGAATTTACGTGCTTGTATCTTTGTCAATCCATAATTATGTTTAGAACAAACTATCATGTAATTTGACAATTTTTGTTCTTCTTCGTCGGTGAAAATTTGTGAGCTTATAAATCTGTGCGAAAAATCCTTTATAGAGTCTTGTTTAAGGTACCGTTGCAAACTTGTTCTAGGGATTTGATATTTATCAGCTGTTGTTTTAATTTTCGATCCATTGGATACCTCTTCTATGGCTCGTAATATCAAATCTTTGGAAATTTCCCGTCGCAAACCTTTCTTTTTGAATTTAAACGGCATCTTTCTATAATTAAAAATAAGTCAAATTGTTTAATTATAGCAAGCAGTTACACTTTTTAAAAGTTATCCTATACCCCATATCGTCGGTCCGAGGCGTTACTGGAACATCTCAAAAAAATTTGTTTTTTGTTTACTGTACCAATCGATGACACGACAAACAATCTTTGTAGATCATTAACGGAATATCTCAAATACGAATTCAGTTCTGAGCTAATTGACATAAACGGTTATAGCTCCGATCAGCACTTTTAGTTACGTATTAGGTTATTTCGAAATGTTCCTAAGTAGCCCTGTAATCAAGGATTTCACCAAGTACATTTCTAAATGTTCCAATAATTCTCCGAAACTACTGACTGATATATTTGGAAATATGCCACTTTATTTCTTGACTAATCGATTTTGGAATGGAACATTTCAAAATATGCCACTACAACTTTATAAAGCATTTCGTTTAAAGAATTCGTTAGGAACATTTCTAAATATTCCAGTTGCGTATTTAATTTGCAATAAATTTTATCGGTCATTAATGGAACATTTCATAAAATAGCTAATATTTTGAAAACCAGTCATCAAAAATAAATTCATTATAAATTAATTTGGAAGTAATGAAGTTCACTATAAACATACAAAAATTCAATATCAAGTTAGTTCAAATTTCTTTTTTATCACGAATTTATGACTTTTAAAAATCTTTATTATCTCATAGCTCGAAAGTGCAAATTTTGAGATGTTCCAATAACGTCTCGGACCGACGATATATAGAAGGGAGCATTGGGCATGCCCGAACCTCCCTCACATCAGAATGCCCATTGCTCCCTCTGTATACATTTTCAACATAGGTTACCGGTATTTTTTTTTATTTAAGTATTTAAGCGTGCATTTCAGTTTAATTTACAAGTTAGTAAATATACAATAGATTTATAATAAAAAATTTACATACCTTTCGTTACTTTTCTCTTAATACGATCCAAAAACACAACAAAATATTTACTTTTACTAGCGCATAACCTTCAAACGTGTTTGCGTTTGAAAACTGACAGATGTCACAGCTGGTCTATGGATGAACAGTGTTGCCAGTCGGCAAAGTAAACTATCAAATAAAAAAAAAAAATCAGTGTCCGAAACAGAATAAAATGGGGGGTGCCCATGTCTCCCGACTGCCCGTCCCTCCCCTACCTCCCCTACAAGCATTTGAAGTTTTTAATTTCATTGAAATGCGTTTTTCTTATTAAGCGTTATATTTACATATAAGTGTCGTATAGGTAAAGGTATTTACATGGGGATTTAGACGGTCTGTTATTTGATTAGTATTTTTTTTAATAGATCCATTTCTAGCAAGAAGTGTCTCTTTTCTATATAAAAAAAATAATATTACAAGTTCGGTTTTTCTAAAAAAAACAAATTTCACATTGGAAAAATGCTTTTATTTAGTAAGTTCTTTTATTACACATCCACTTAAAATTACTTAAAATGAAATAACATCGTTTAACCCTTTTACCAGCAGAAGGATCCAAGTGTAGCAGCAAAATAAAATTTGG
>NJDD01012064.1:18549-28594 GCA_002245505.1 Calephelis nemesis | reverse complement strand
AGGAGTCTCATGACTTTTCTTATTTTTCTGCCCTTCGGCTGTAATATACTACTGCACGCAATATTATACAGATAAACATTGTTTTAACAAAGCTTTTAGTCGTTTTTTTAATGTCTAATTGATGTATATCGGAAGGTGGATACATACAACACAAATACACAAGACAGCGGATAGTATGAAAGCAAGTTTAATACTAAGTCATACACGATACAGCGCTGAGTTATATTGCGCGTTGCATACACATCACTAATTCTGTTGATAACTTCACCGGTATTTATTCGAATAAAAAAATAATCCCATGCATTTATAACAAAGAATTTTAAACAAATTGTATCTGTTCTACAGTTTGCTTTGTGATTTATGTTTACCACAGAGGTAATATCTTATTGCGACTAAGAATACTCTGTGACCATTCCTACCTAGGATGTTTCTTAATGACAAAATTTAACATGGGGATTTTTGGCGCCAGCGAGAGAAAAGATGGTCGAAGTTTTTTCGTTATTATTAAATTTGTGTTTATATTAAGTGAACTTAGTCAATTTTGGTGGTATTTTGTACAATTTTGTTAAGTGTAAGTGCACAACTTAAATAATCATGAAGAAATTAGCGTATCGTGTATTTCTTCGTTGCCGCCAAATCTCACTACATGAGCTTGAGTAATGACATCACCGCTTTACCAAGACCCTGACATGGCTTATTGACGACTTATGACTAATTATAAATGAATCCTGAGTTTGGTAAGTTTGATGCAAATTACTACTTGACTACTGGCAAACTACTAACGTGAATGCCAAAACCTAAAGAAAGAAAGAAAATTTAACAGGTTTAGTAGTATAAGTAGGACAGTTTCTCATATTCCACCACCGTCATACCACCACCGCAAGCTGCTGTGCCAGATGACACTAATTAAACCTTACTCTTGTAGGATCAGCTCTAAATTCCTAAAGAAATCAGGCATAAAGGAGTCAAAATTCTGGAAGTCGTTGCCAAAGGGACCAATATAGTTATTGACGTAAAGTGGGTCGGCTGCTCCATATGCTCCACCATATGCTCCACCGTATGTTCCACCGTACCTACGTCCTGTTGAATCCTGGTAGGAGAATGACGCAGCACTTTCTGGATACGCTGCAACAAAGAAAGAGGAAAATGTAAAATTTGTCTTTGAGTTGTAGAAGGTATATAATGATTTTCCCTCGAATATTTCTATTCTATAACATAAAAATGAATGGCTAAATGTGTTGGTAAGCGCCTTACGAACGACAGAACCGATCTGACTAATTCTTATTTTGTTGTGTCAGAAGAAGGTTCTTATAAAGAAAAAAACTGGGAAATTGCAGGGAAAATGGGAAAAACAATGCTTGATTTTTCCCCATACAAACTGAAGAGGTGGAACAAAGTTCGCCAGCTAGTAGCATATAAAATTATGTTGAAATACCTTTCCAATTTGAGACTTGGAATTTAGAACTAGTTAAAATATTTTACAGAATGCACTTCAAACGGAAACAACAATTTCTAAGCATTATATTAGGTATAGTTTACAGTATGTAAACCTTTAATTAACGTCTGCCATTTTATTTTTGTTTAATATGCGTTTGGCATGTTATGATAAGACATACAAAAATACTAAACGTCACAAAAGCTATAGATGGTCTGGCACAAGCCCTAGCACTAAAATGGAAGTGGGCTGGACACGTAGCACGCCTCCAAGACAACAGATGGTCAAAAATTATGACAGCTAGGAGAGGGCCATCAGGCAAAAGAAAAAAAGGGAGACCTTGCAGCAGGTGGGAGGATGAAATCTTTCAAATAGCAGGCCCAAATTGGATGAAAACAGCCAAATCTAGAGAGAACTGGCTCACTTTGGAGGAGGCCTTTACCTTCAGAATAACCACTGTATATAATTTAGATAGGTACTTATAGAAATGTTGTCATTGTAACATACTAACACAAAAATTTTTCAAATTTTCATTACCCTTAACCTGTGTAAATTGTGTATTCTGGAAGAAATAAAAGGCTTTTTTATTTTTTTTATTATGCGTTTGACATGATTTACTTGAAAACTAATTCAAGGAAATCAGGTCTACACATTCAGCGCAATATGAGCCTATACTACACATCTTATGATTCAAGTTTGCTTGCGTAATATACATTAGTGCGTCTTCTGTACGTTAGTGCTATTACTTATTTTGTGTTTCTTCGTTTAGGTGTTTAATAAGCTTATCGTTGAGGCATTTATTGGGATACATCTGATAATTTTGTGGGATAAAAACACATTAAAGCCACTATTTAGTCTCTGTTCTATTTTAGTATCTGATTTAGTGTCAAGTATCTTCACGCTCATATCCCCAAAGAGGTAGGCAGAGGCAAAACCAGGGCACCTACGTCTAGCCGAAGACACATGTCCCACAATCTGATAGGTTGCAATCCTATCGCCAACCGGGCACGTATAATCCCAAGCAACATTTTTTTATTAGAAAAATGGGTAACCAAATTTTCTTTTTGTAGCCTGACCCGGGATTCGAACCCGGGACCTCATGCAGTCAAGTCCAACAACTAAACCGCTAGACCACAGAGGCGATACATAAGAGCTACTTATTACTTTTATCGTTATACAAGGTCTGTCGCCTCTGTGGTCTAGCAGTCCGGCGTCGAACTTGACTTCTTGAGGTCTCGAGTTCGATCCCCGGGTCAGACAACACAAAGAATTAGAAAATGTATATTTTCAATTGTGTAATAAAAATAACGTTGTCAGGTATTGGATATGTGCCCGGTTGGCGATAGGTTTGCCACTTATCACGTTGTGGGACTATCTTCGGCTAGTCGTAGGTACACTGGTTGTGCCTTTGCCTACCACTTCGGCGGTACGGGCGTGAAGATACTTTTACAAGGAGTAAATTGAAATAAAATATTTAAACGCAGGTAACACTATATAAGCAAGGATAACAATTCCTTGTACATAATCAGATATAGCTAGCTGACTTCATTTCGTGGGAGATTTCATTTTTCGTCAAACAATGACATGACGGTTTTAAAACTGATCTAAGTACTAAGTCAATTATTTCATAGAATTTTCAAATTTTAAATTAAGATGTTTGTTAAAAACACGAACTGTTATTTAGTTTATTATTTTTGATTCTGACTTGTTTTTGTTTGATTTTGATTTGATTTTTTTTTTGACTTGACTTGATTTTGACTTGATTTTGATTTGACTTGATTCTTTTTGTTTTTTAGTAATGACGCCTCTGTGATCTAGCGGTTTGGGTGTTGGACTTGAGTGTATGAGGTCCCGGGTTCGAATCCCGTGTCGAGCAACAAAAGAAAATTGGATTTTTCCTATTTTCTAATAAAAAACAACGTTGCTCGGGATTGGAAATATGCCCGGTTGGCGATAGGCTTGCCACCTATCACGTTGCGGGACTTAGTGTCTTCGGCTAGTCGTGGGTGCCCTGGTTATGCCTCTGCCACCTGTTCAGGGATATGGGCGTGAGGATACTTTTTATTTTTTATTTTATAACAAAATAAAGTTATCAAAAGTCAATTAATATATTTCAAATTAATGCATTTTATCGAAATCCCGTTAAAAGTTATATATATTGACGAAAAGTTTATTTATCCGATCGAAAATCGCAAATAAATCAATAAATTGCACCGAATTAGTAAATTATTTTAAAATTAGAGTATAAATTATGTGGCTTACTAAAAACAAATTAAGTTAATGCCTCGGGCAAATGTTATCAAAATAAAATCACATATATATTTCACGTTTATAAATTATGACTAAAATCGAAATAACAAATGAGATCATTATCTCATTTGTAAATCTGAACAAGATACAATTTAAACAAAAACTTTCTTAAACGAGATTTAAGAACATCCAGACCTTCATATTTTAAACCAAGTTTAAATAAATGAGGAGGTTTTTTTATGTATATACACCGATTTCTTCGAGGTTTCTGAACCGATTTACTTAATTATTTTTTTGTTTGATGCGAAATAGCTTCGATTCGGTTCTATAGAATTTTGATTCCGGTTGGCCGATTAGTTTTATTTTATGAGAATTTTTTATATTTTTTCACCTATCCCTATGTTTTTTTTATTAAATTAAATCATATCAGCAATGAACTAAAAAGTATTAAATAATAACTACGTTAATGAAAACCGACATCAAAACCTAAAATTAAAAATTGATTAAGGTTTAATGTTAATTACATTCTACCTATACTAATAGGTTTGAAGTCGGTGCCAAGCCAATTTAATACTTACTTATAATATGATTACTAATTTAAAGATTGTTAATAGGTAGCTTGAATTTTATTTTGTATTTTGCTAGTAAAAAGTAATTAAGCGAGTAGTTCTTTCTACTTCTTCGGGGTTATGGGCGTCACGTCACCAGGGTACCCTTTTGCCAATTAGGCTCGACTCGATTGCCAAAATCAGACAGCGTCGTTTTTTGCGTATTTTGTACAATGAATAAAAATATTTCATAATACTGAGGATAGGTTTTTAGGGTACTACTGGTTTCAAAAGCTTTTGAAATAATATTATCAATTTATTTATGTTTATGAACTTGCTTATTTGTGGAGAACCAATTTTTTTGTGTAAAGCTGCGATAAGTAGCCGAACTACAAACTAATGAGAAAAAAATAGTGTCCGACCGAACTTTCGGTTTCGGTTACGGTCAGTTTCGGTGAAAAATTCAAGTTTCGGTGGCGGTTTCGTTTTCGGCATAAAATTGACCGAAACTTTTGCCGAAACCGAAACTGTTTCCAATTGATGCGATGACAACGCAAAATAGGAACTTATTTTTCCTTGAATCAAAGAAACAATCCTTGAAATAGTTTTTTTAATAAAAAAATTTCAATAAAAATGTCCTAGTGTTTAGAGCCCTACCTCTATTTTTATAAATAAACTTTAACTCCAAAATCAAATTCTTCGCGACATTTACATCGTGTCGCTGTTGAAACTGGTGTCTGTTGAACATCATTTATTTATAAGAAAATTTGTTACTTACAAATTTGAAAAATGTTGCCAATACAAAACTTCAAAAAAACACTTTAAAAAACGTGTCTTCATTTTCTAAAAGTGATTAAGTAACCATTTTTTATCACTATAATTACGAATAGTGGAAGAAACGGTTAAAAGATTTGGCGTTTTAAAATAAACGTTCATAGACGTTTGTTAATATCATTTTAAAAAATCTATACTTATAAAATAACATGTCCTGACTGACTGATTCATTCATCATCAAGCAAAAACTGTTAAAGTTACAGCCATGAAATTTGGTGAGAAGGGTCGTTATATTGAGTAGACACCCACTAAGGACGGAATTTTGGAAATTCTACTCCTAAAGAGTTCAAATAGGGATTGAAAGTTTGTATAGAAGACTGTAATTTTTTAGTTAGAAACATGAAACTTTATTTTTGGTCTACTTATTAAAAATAAGTAGATACGTATTTAAGCATTTCTGGAAAGTCTACCCCTAAGGGGATGAAATAGGGGTTGTATGAAAATTCTTACGAATGCGCTATTATCAGTAAATATATTAACTGCCACGCGGACAAAGCCAAGGGTTACAGCTAGTATTTAATAATGCTTTAAATTGATATAAACGCAAAGAATCAATGTAGACATTTTAGTAACCGAGCAACTAGATTGCTACAACGCAAATTTATTCAGTGCTATAAAAATCAAGCCTCTGCTAAACAAATTGTTATGAAGAAGCTTTTGTGAATCATGAAATATGAATCACGATATTATTAGATCACAACACCTTTTGTTATCTTTGAATTACATATACAACGATATTCCCGACGTAATTAAAGGTTATGCATCAATAAATATGTAATTTATTTGAATGAAATTTTAATGAAATCCAGACTATAAAAGTGCTGATATAAAATATTAATATAATAGGCAGATATTGTAGCTCAGAAGGAAAAACTAGATAACCAAGATAATTGAATAATTAATTTATTCCGTACTTTGAGATTGATAGATAGTGTTATTTGCAATGTAGATATATAATAGATTAATTAATAGCCACTAGTTCCCTGTGGCTCTGCCATAACAAACATTTTTATCCCCTACATATTTAGGATTTTGATAAGTTTAGAAGAATTAAGTTTTTTTAAATGATAAGATATCGAACAAGTTCACGGCTCTCGTGACGATAAGAGAAAAACGTGGCCTACTGGCTGTGGCCGGGAATAAATATGTTTCCATTTTAGAAATTTCATTGATAGATATTGTCAACTGGCCACCTTAGAGTTTCTTTAGGTTTATCTAGTAGAGAAAAACTAAATAAGTAACACTAATAAGTAATAATAATAATAAAACTGAATAAGCAAGTAGCTTTTCTGGTAAAAAACCATAGATCATATACGCCATAGGTGTCACTAGTGCAACACAATATCTTGTGGCTGTGATCGTACCACCTATCTTACTTTCCACCACAGAATAGGAAAATAACGAACACTAAAGTTATTGCAACATATAATATTATTATTTATTTATCCAAAGTTTATGCACAATAATGTACAAAGGTGGACTTAATGCAGCATGGCATTCTCTACCAGCCAACCTAACTCATTAAGAGAGCTTAGTTGGATGGGGTGCACAGAAATAATTATTGTAAAAAAAGATGTGAACAAATTATCTTACAATAATAAAAAATATACTATGTAAATATAGAAATAATACAAATGATACATAAAATACACACACACACATATATATATACATAAACGCACAGGAAAACACATATATACATAATTTGGGATAAGTAATGTCTGATACATCTAGTCTGCTAGATACGCAGAAAGGTAACGTTTAAGGGAAAACTTGGATGACCTGTTTCTAATTTCATTGGGGAGTACATTCCACAGACGTACAGCTCGACAAGAAAACGATTTTGAAAGGAAATCAGTGCTACACAAAGGTACTTGAAGAATAGGATTGTTAGTGGAACGAAGTTGTCTAGAAGCTACACGCATGCAGAAATCGAAACTTAGATTTTAAATATAATGGGACATGAGGATTATACAGAATATTGAACAGGGTACATATCATTCTCAATTGCCGGCGTTGGCGGATAGGGAGCCATTTAAGTTAAGTACGATAAGTGGACACATGATTCCAATCTGTCTATTATTGTCAATTATTGATTCAGACGAGCACTATACTGCACTTTTATACCTATTTATGTCTAACTGAAATAAATCATTACTTCTAATTAGGACTGTTAATAAAATATCGATGTATAGAATACGATATTATTATTTAAAAATATCGATATTTATTACTAATATTTTTTTGAATCGATAGTTCGATATTGAAATGTAGATATTGACACATGATATTTTTTAGATAAGTTTTTATTTCTTTTGCAAATTTTTTAAATATCAACGCAACTTCATCATAAGCTTAACCTACTGTGTTTTATTTACACCATATTATATTTTCTCTCTTTTAATTTGTTTATTTGTGTACTAGCTTTACCTGCGGCTTCGCTCACTACGATTTCGGGGTAACATAGTTCCCTTATTTTGGTACAGAACAGAACGCAGAACAGCTCTCATAACAGAACACTACTTAAATACACTACTGTAGACGATATTTTATACATTATTACCATTAAGGGAAAGAATATTAAGCTTCTGGCCATTGAACACATGCAAATGTGGTACATACGTACAGCTGACCATAGAAAAAGCATGTTTTTTCTACTAGCTTTGTTAATCGTCTTAGGCAAACTTATCTAAATCGGAAACTGTAGACTTTTGAATAAGATAAGTAAGATCTGTGGGAATTATCAGGTTACGTGGAATTATTACATTATACCATTTTCTATGCTGGTGAAGATGATGGAACTAATAACATTACGTCCAGTAGTGTGATACGAAACATCGTTTCAATTAACATAATTTCGAGGCGTCTAAATTTTGCATTTGTATAGATTTCAGTTGTAACTTGAGTGAAGGACACCTGTTAGATATATTTCAAGGTCATTAAATGCACTAATATAATTTGAATTAATAGTAGACATTTGACTACAGATCTATCAGAAATAGCTGTTAAATATTTGATTTCTTCTGCTTCGTCTGTAGCGTCTGAACTAATTTCCTCTACAATCGATCCTTTACTGCCTAATAAACGTAGCAGTCAAACAACTAACTAATAAAACTACGAGTATTTAAAAAAAACATACAGATAAATATGGGTACGCAAAATTGTTTAATGAAATTCACAATTTGTTTAATACTGAATTATAAACTTTGTAAATTATTTTGAGCTGACTTGTGACTGTTTTTTTTTATATAAAGCCGATAAAATTACATTGAAAAATATCGATATATCGAGAACTCGAAATTTAAAAAAATTCCAACAGTTCTACTTCTAATCGAGCGATAGAGTTGTCACAACCGAACGTCATGTACCAGGTTTGACAATATAATTAATAAACCATTAATACTAATACAAAATTCGCTTCTTTTAATCTGTATATATTTAAGACTAATACTTCCATAAATTTAGTGTAAAGCAGAAAAACGTGTGAAAAATAGTCATTCTTTTTGTGCTTATTTAAAAATTAATTCTCTTAAGTGATCTAGTTTGCTACCGTGGCGTGTTTTCTGAAGCTTTACATAAAAAAGTGTTGAATATGTTAATAGCCTAAATGCTAAAACATTTGAATACCTTACAGATTCTCCATTCTGAATAACTACCTTTATCTGTTTAATTTGTTTAAATTGATAACTTAATAGACTAGAAAATTTGATACTCCTGCTAAAAAAATTACAACCGTTATTAATAAAAAAAATGTCTCATTTTAAGGCCTTAACGTGTTTTATTAGATAAGCCACCTGTCAAAAAGTATAGTGATAAAACTTTAGCATTGGTACTACTACTACTACTACTAATAAAAAATATTTGGTGTATCGTATGCAACAACTAATATTATTAAACAATTTTTTAACTTATGAACTTATTGTCAAAATCACTTAGAAAATACATCACACATACGAAACCTAAGCTGTACCGAATTAAATTCAGTTTATAAGTAGTCAAATACAGTAAAAATTCTGCTATGTTGCTAATAACAAGCATGCATGTGCACAATATAAATCATTTAAGAGAATGCATATATCAAAATAATAAAATATGCATTTAACAAAAATAACACACACACAAAACGTCTAATGACTTTAATTAAAGTAATCTCTAACAGCCAACTTTTGATGAAAAAGATAAATATTTTAACTATAGAATTAAAATTATGTAAGCAATTCATACAAAAGAGTAAGTGTAATAGTGTATTTTTTTAATTTATTGTTGCAATAATGTAGGCAGTAAAAATCCGTGATCTTTGCTTACTTGTAAAATAAAAATAAAATGTATGCGACATACCTGACGGTGTAAGCACCAAAAGAATACTAAAAACAGAAAGCTATTGGTTTCAAGACGACACGATTGTAATCAAATGACTAATAACTAACAAATACTGGTGTTTTCTTGCGCAATATAAATTGGAAGCCTTTTGTTATGGTACAACTAGCTGCTCCGGGGAACTTCGTTCCACCCGTTCTGTTTGTAAGGGAAAAAATGAAATATTGTTTTTCCCATTTCCTCACATTCCATTTCCTGGTTCTAAGCTACGGCCTTCCTATTATTTTTCTACCAAATCGTTTCTGCCGTTCTTGAGTTTTAAATAGTGTACCTAACACGACTTTTTATATACATAGATAATGAATTATTAAGAATAGTTGCATAGTGTAAACTTACATTTCTTTGAAAAAGGTGAAGTTAAATAATTATTTATCTCTTTTTGTTTTTTTCTATAAAACTTATCCAATATACCTACCACAATTCAGATCAATAATATGGTCAAAATATGTATTATTTCTAAACGCATTTCTTATTCTTAACACCGGACCAATACGCTACGGTTCAAACAATTGGGTATTATACTCGTAGAAAGCAATTGGTCATTGTTTAATAAACTAAGGAACACGAAACTAGGTATACTTAACAAGATTTGCCCCCCCCC
>NJDD01012059.1:9920-20880 GCA_002245505.1 Calephelis nemesis | reverse complement strand
CGTTAAAACGATCTAGCCAGGAATCATTTTTAGAAAATATCATTTTATTCATGTGTAAAAAAATATGACTCTTCCTGACATCTATTGGCAAATAATAATACTATTTATTGTGAGCAATAAAGTTGTTCCAGCAGACGGCGTTCTTAAGTGACAAGAAATCAATGAGTGTTTACTAAAAAATATATATAATACTCTGTTATTATCCCAAATCTCCAAATAATGCGACAGCATTTTAATAGTAATTAACACAACAAAATAAATAGCGAGATTATTCTATCCGTTCACGCGGGATGCTGATTCGTGTATTAACTTCTAAAACGAGCTCCAAAAATACCTTTCTTTTGTAAAAAAGATGATAACGTGTTTCGTCTTTGCTCGCCACCTACCAGCTGTCAGGCAGAACGGCAGCTGCACCAACATGGGGCCAATACCTTAAGTCACTTGTTTTGTTAAGCTGGTAAAAAAGTATCTTCACGCCCATATCCTAGAAGGCGAAAGTAGAGGTTAAACCTGGGCACAAGTCTGTCGCCCATCGGACACGTATCCAATTCCAGGCAACGTTAATTTTTATTGAAAAATTGAATTTAAATAACATTTTCGTTTATTTGGTTTTGCATTTGCAAACGAACCTGGGATCGAATCCAAGACTTCATGAGGTCAAGTTCAACACCGGACCACTAGACCACAGAGGTGACTTACGTAATGTTTACAAACTATAAGACGCCGAAGCTCCATAAAGTTGCCTAACATTGACTAACTTATCCACCAAATAATTGGCCATAAAGTTGTGAAAGGTCAGCGTATAACAAAGACACGTCGTGAAAGTTTAACTTACGAAATGTTCAAAAGGTACAATAAAAAGTAACTTAAATTCAAAATAAAAAAAATACCAGCGACCAGTGCGAGTTCGACTCGCGCGTGAATGGGTTCCGTAGCAGCAATTAAAAAAAATATGAAACTTGTTGCAATTTATATACAATGATTATGTTTTACGAGTTAAAAAAACTATTTAATAGTATGTATAAGTATATTTGGTATTCTCTTATTTTAGAAGCTACAGGGGAGACACATTTTACCGTTTTGTGAGTGTCTCTTGAGAAAATGACTTAATTTAGACTTAATTTAATCATTTTTTTTAAATCTATCCACAGATCTTCTACATGGCCCTAATGAAAAAAATGAGTTACAGTTTTAAGTATGAGAAAAACCAAATTTTTTGTTTTTTTTTTCTGTTTTTGTCTAAAAATCTTAATGCGGTTCACAGAACACGTCATCTACTAACCAAGTTTCAACAGTATAGTTTTCACAATTTCGTAAAATAGTGGCTGTGACATATGGACGTACACACAGACAGAAATGAATCTGTAAGGGTTCCGTTTTTTGGCCTTTGGATACGGAACCCTAAAACGAACATGACTGGATCCTTTTCACGCCTTCTTCACTTTGTAGGGTCACTCTTAAACCTCGATTCATGCAATATTGGAAATTAGAATCGATTGTAACATTTTAGGTACTTTTGAACTCAATGCTAGCGAATAATTGACATTTAGTTACTAATTAATAATACATTATTTTATTAAATTCGTTGAATCCTTTTGAAACTAAATGTTAATAAGCCTCTAGAACTGTGCTCTAGGGTACGTACCTAAAATGACATTTCTGAATCCAATTTCCAATTTGCAAGAAATCAAGTTTCAAGAGTATCCCCGTTGATTTCAGTTATATTTTTTTTAGCATTTATAGGGATAGATTTTATACGACTTATTTATGACATGAAAAACGAAGAAGCAGACTCCTTCTTTCCTATCCTTTTTCGGGCAACATATAAAACAATGACTCCAATGTACCCCCGTGTTGGTCCGGGCTCCTTTGTAGAATAGACCATCTGCCTTCCTTGCCAGATAGTTCGTAAAAGGCGAGCAAAGGCTCACCGTCACTAACACCGTGAATTCTGTCTAGGTGGTAGAGTTTAGCAGCGACTCGCCCGGATTGGTACCACCGCCTTACCTATTCCTGCCGCCATAACGTCATGACGTGTTCCGGTTCGGAGGGTAAGGTAGCCGGTAAACTTACTTTTGCTCGAGGCATAACATCCCGGCTCCAGGTTGGCAACGCACCATTACCACCTTTGGTGTCTCTAGGCGGCGTGAATTTCTTACCATCAGGAAATCCGTTTGCTCGTTTGCCTTCCAATATCATAAAAAAAAATGTGAGCTAGTTGCTGCACATTTCACTACCACCAAGTCGGACTGACTCCATCGGTAGAACAATCCAGAAAATTACGAGATCGTCACTAGCTTGTGGAGAGTCCTCATTTCGCGACATAGCGTATCGGAAATGATACCATTGCTTGAAGGTTAACGGCCAATGTTAATAATGTATCTCAATCTAATGGATTGCAAGCAATCTAGACAGCTGCGTATCCGCCGGCCTATCCCATATCTAATTGCCATATTTATCCTGTACACAGATATGTTATTGGCAAGCGATAACATAAAAATGGATCAAAATATCAATCTTGGACAGCAAGTTTTGGATTAGGATTGATTATTAATATTGGCCGTAAGAGTGTATCGAAGCTATCGATAAAGCTACCGATCGTACTATGTTACCTCGAGTAAGAATTCCAATTCCAAAAAAACATTTGTGTGATGTACATAGATATAATTTATGGGTTATGTATATACCTAAGCTGTCATTTACTCCGGTAACTATTTACTTATTTGTGTGACTACATACCATTAACGCAAGCAAATTATAATTTGCATTGTTTGGAATTAAACTTATTCATATAATTAGTCCTGATATACAGGATAACTTTTAAGGCAAGTTTTGGGAGGGCGTTGAGAATCGATTCACGAAGTAACAATTTCCAATTACGAAGTTATAAAAATAAAAAAAAATGCAAAATGTATATAATGTAAATGACGACCGCAATCGCATGTGCAGGCTGGTGACGTCATGAATAGTACTAGTTACGACGTAGCGTCACACCAAGTAAGTATGAACACGAACTAGTTTAATTGAACGTTCAAAAAGTAAATATTACTGTTTGGCAATTAATATTGAAAATACGCTATCATTTTAGCTCTAACTCTCTTACATTAAAATCTGGCCGCAAACAAGCAGGCTGATTTCCTGGTGATAAGAAATTAACGCCGCCTAACATACGTGTCTACGGTTCTGACGGAGCGTTGCCAACCTAAGGCCGGAAAATAAGGCCTCGAGCTAAAGTAAGTTTACCGGCTACTTTATCTTCCGAACCGGAACGCTTCAACGGCAAGCTCTGAAGTTATGGCGGCAGGAATAGGTAAGGCCAATCCGGGCGAGTCGCTGAAAAACTCTACTACCTAGTCAGATGTCGCGGTGTTAATAAGGGTAAGCCTATAGTCGCCTTTTACGAGCTGTATGGCTGAAAAGCAGACGTAGACCATCTATAATGGAACTAACATTGGGAATAAAAATATGCATGAACACCGCTTGACTTTTACAGAAAAACTTCGAGTCTGTTGCGAATATTTGCAGTTTCGTCCTGACTTTCTTATCCCATGGGGACAATATTAAAAAAATCACGATCTTGTTAGTTCACTAAAGGGACATAAAGTTTGTGTCAACTTTATTTTCTCATTTGACCCTTGGTGTCAAGTTTCGAGGACACTTAAGCCTCACAACTCGTTACTTGGGGAATACTTCTGAGTTTCGTCTTTCGGAATTCATGTAATGGATTTACATAGACACAATGAGGAATAAATATACATTGTATTTTTTTTATTTTTAATTACATTTATATCAATATTTATACACCATTAATGACAAATATTTTTAAAGTAATTTATTATTAATATATTTTTACTACAGATTTTTTCTGTTTTTACTTAAAACTACATTCTGTACTTAAAAAGACTACAATTTATCAATACTACGGGAGTTTATGCTAATATCTTTAAAATATCTTTTGTATAGTAAATTAGTGCCACCAACGACAGCGACACTAGCGGCAAAGCGAATAAAGAAACAGAAGTAGGTTAAGTAAAAATTACTAAATAAAAATACTAAGAGTATCTGATATTCTGGAAAAATTATAGAGGAAAAAGGGCGGGTCGTGTGTATAAAATTCCTTGTGATATATGAGCCAGAAAACTTGTGAAATGGGTACCTAGAGGTGAACAAAGAAACAAAGGAAGACCGAAGAAAATATTGGACTTTAACTTCAGCTTTAACTTATAGTAAAATATTGATCAAACTAAAGGAGATAAGCTAGAGCAAGAAAAAAAAAATAAACTGGGGGAAGCCAAAGACTTAATTACAAACACAAAATATTTTAAATCACACTTTGCATTTCGTACGGCTAATTTCCTAAAGGGACAATTTTTACTAACCGACTTTGAAAAAAGGGAGTCCTTTTTTGTAGCTTTGTTCCAACTTGGAGGTTAGAAAAGATCTTAAGGAGGTAGCTTAACACTGTAGGGTAAGCTCAGTATATGGAACGTCTATTTTTAAAAGCCACCAAAATTTATCTTCAAATGTGCTTTCTTAAATGATTACAAATCATAAATGTACTCATAATATAAAACTCTAAGGATGTGGCGCTTATAAATATGACGAATACATAACTGATGCAAATAAAAAAGATACGATTTAATCTCTTTAAGCGCTGAATAAATTTAAAACAAAATTATTGGGACATTTACAAAGGGCATCAAAATAAAGTAGTAATAAATGTACTTTATTAAAAACTCAATCAAAGTTTTTTAATGGACTTTCGGAAATATTTAACTTAACATTAATGAGAATATCTGCTGACCCAATATACTCGTAATAAATCACAAATTTGCACGTTATGTTTTCTTTCATAGTATGCTTCTCTGTCTCTATTACGATCACGATTCACGTCGAATCTACTGAACTGAACATAGCAAAATTTGTTATTTAGGTACTCCCAGGTACTCCATACCCTGAGGAGGACCACAGTCATCACAGGCCAATTATTATCCCATTTACTAAAATACGTTCTCGTAGGTGAGAAGATGAGAGAGTTCTCGGATTTCCATTAATGTCTTTTAAAATGTTAATCCATACTAATATTATAAATGCGAAGGTATGTCTCTCTATCTGTTGCTCTTTCCGGCTCAATCGCTAAGCTGATTTTGATGACATTTGATAAGCATACCCGAGTTCAAACACGGTCTTATTTTGGTTTTAAAACTTTACCCTCAGATGGCTATAATAGAGTATGAGAGTTTGTATGAAAATCGTAACCATTTTATGCTGACGAAGTCGCGGGCAAACAGCTAGTTGTTTTAAAATCCATTCACGCGTAGTCCGATTTTATGCATTCTTTTTTTTGTTTTATGGTATACGCTTTATGTATGTATTGTATTTTTTAATTCATAAATTTTGTAGGGAAGGACCTACAAATAACTTGAAATATGGAATGTGGAGAAACATAATTAGATAAAGATCATCTTATGCTGGTTGACTTTGTATTAGATTTCAACCATGCTAATGCTATGAATACGAAAAATCTATGTAAATTTGTTTGTCTATCACGAATTATGTCTATTAATTATTGTTTACTACAGGAAGTTACGGGTATAGCTAGTAGATAGTCCATCGCTTTATTCACGACAAGTCCCTTACGGGGTAGGCAGAGAGTATCGAGTGCCAGACCTCAAGATCCTGACAAACCTGTCTTGCTTTCTTCACATTCATTACCCTTTTCATACAAACACGCCGGTTTTGGAGGCTCTTGACACCACCCTCGGATAATATTCGATTTATCTGATCGTGAAAAATCGTCATCTGTCATTCTTTCCACCAGCGGAGCATGCCCTTTCGCATTTTAACACCAACACTTTCTTTCAATCCCACTCTTTACTCTTACTTACTTTTTTAGTATACCTACTTATATTAACTCAATATTATTAAACAAAAATTACTTCGTGTACATATTCTGTGTGAGTCCCTGTATGCTCCTTAGGGGACTCGGCGTGAAGATAAGCATATAATATGCATAAGTAATTTCATAGTGGTTGTAAGCTGAAGAAACAAAAGCTAATCCAAAAACATAAATATCGATTTTAATATGCATGCTTAGATTTCCTTTTCGCAAACTTTTAAAGTACAACTATCGACATTTGCTGTAGAAACTTTCTAGACTGCTGGACGGTTTCTTGAAAGTTTCGAAAACCTTTGGCAATGCAGTTATCAGAATGTATGTTTGGGGAATAGCAGTCTTTATTTGAATTGAAATTGAAACTTTAAGATTTCTATATTTATGTCCTACTACGAACAACAATCGACTCACTATCGAAGCCTGGCTTCCGATAATGACAATATAATAATAAGAAGTAAGTACAATATGTGTTGCATTTTCATGACATTTTTTTGTTATCTTAAAATATGCCACAAGGTTAACTAATAATATCGAAAATATTTATTTTCAATCACATTATTTTTGATAACATGTTTTCATAATTAACTAATTGATTTTTCACAATAATTAAGTCAGCCACATAGCTAACTTAATTATTGTGCCAGGCAAATATCAACGAATTGTAAAAACTTTGAAATTATTTTTTAAGTATTAATTAATTTAATTTTACTACTGTCTACTAAAGTTATCAACCATGGGAGTAATTATGAGAGGCTTGTTTGTTCAAGCACACGCATCTCCTGATGATAAGAAATAATAGTGGCCTATTGACACCATAGACGTCAGAGGTGCGGTGTGTGTTAGCTCTATTGTGCTAGATCTGCTATCGGTTACGTTACTCTCCGGGCCGGAATATGATTACATTATGGCGGCAATAACAGGTAAGTTGGTGTATCCCTACCCAGACAAGTAACAGCATTTTACTACCAGCTTATCTTTAGATGTACTTAACTTATTTTAAATACGCTTTCATTTGAAATCGAACGGTTAAGTTTTATTAAATTTTAGTAGCTACTTGTGTAATATAGTTGTAAAGTTAGTAGTGATTAACCGTCACCTGGCACAATATTTACAATAGAAGGGTATAATAATATAATAGTATAATAATAGGCAGGTGGTCTATTCTACAAAGGAGCCCGGACCAAAACGGGGAAAAACGTAGGTGTTTACAAAAGTATATTTTCAAATTATTATACATTCAAGCGACTTCCGTCAATATGTTTCATTTAATATCATCTTGTCGAACAAACATTAGCGGCCAGCAATAGCCTCCTGTATTGTAGGTGCTGAAAGTGGACACAAATGGAAATATAAATATGTGTCCACTTTGCGCACCCGCCAAAAATACCAATTGGTGCTCAAAGTGGACTAGGCTAGGTGCTAAATGTGCAGGTGCCGAAAAACTGAGTGCTCAAAGTGGACTACCTAATAATAATAACTGAATCGCTTTGAACAAATGTCACAAATCGGTTGTAGAAAATTATAATACACTTGTGATATATCTAAAGTTGTGAATCAACAATAGATTAATAATCATAATCTATACGAATATTATAACTAAGGGTTTGTTTGTTAGTTTGTTTACTTAATCACGCTAACGTTCGATTTGAAAAATTATTTCAGTACTAGATAACCCACATATTGAAAAAGCCTTTAAGCTACGAGTTTACATCATCGCGCCCAGACTAATAAGAGCAGAGTACCAAAGAAGAATGTTTCAAAATTCCCCTCATTTTTCCTTTTTTGTTCGTACAGACTGTTAATTTCAAAGTGGCTGTTAATTTCAAGCTATATGAAGTTCGCTGGGTCAGCTAGTGTGATATAAACATTGTAATAAATTTAATATTCACTCAGATCTAGCAATATGGATATTCAATGCACAAATGCTCTTAACGAGAACCGTACCAGAGACTCGCGTTATTAATGATGTTAGTAGACATGTACTTCTCGATCAATGAGGTGTTAAATTACAAGAGAATTACCGGAAGATCAACAAAACTTGCAAGTATGATATATAAACAGACACGATTAAATCTGCAGTCATTTCTTTAATATAGCGTTCGCAAACAAGCATTTTCTCGATAGCTGGAATATTGCATGTTCCTCTATCGAGAAGTGTCCTTGGTAGCCTTCTCTTCCTACGCCTTATTTCTTTATAAAGTATCTTTTCATTTTCGCTCACATTATTTTTTATAAGAGCCTCATAAAGTGCCTCGAATATACCTATATGAAATGTGATAATGTGAAATTGATGAAAAGATACATATTTACGAGCACCTCGTTATATTACGTTTGAGACGAACGATAATGCTATCATTTACCTGAGATTGGAGATGTAATGTTCAATTTTCTTATACAATTCACTTGACATTTTGATTAGCCATATCATTGTGAGCTTTAAAAGGAATGTCTCATTACATTTTATGGAGCAAGGTGCCTCGTGATATAATTGAAAGAGTGATTTTTTGTTAATGTAACATGTCCAACATTTTCATTTCGTATAGAAGAGGAGAAGAGGAGGAGACAAACATACAAGTAAGACATCTGAAAGCGAGTAATCGTCCTAATATTCGTAACACAAGGATATCACAGATGAAAATAAATAAACGAAGAAAAAATTAATTTCTCAAAAGTTGATTTTTTAAAAATGAATTTATCTTTTTCTTTAAGGTTCCTTAAATCCGCTAAAAATGCCGCCTTTGGTGACTGACTCTTCGTAAACGTGAATAAGAAGATCGTCATCTATAAATGAGGTATCGGAGTGGAGACCCTTACTAGAGACAAGCACATGACTCCACAGTTTGCCTTGTTTGCTTTTGATAGAGTTGCAAACGATCCAACTGGTTATTGTTAGTATTGTATTGTATTAAGTCGGATTACTCTCATTCAGTTTTACAAACTAAAATTTGGCAACCATGTTTGTTTCTAAATAGTTAAGTATTGTATCGTACACGTTCTTAATTTAAATGTTTAGAGTCTGAGCGACTTTTATGTATCACAATGTAAAACATCTACAGCACAATTAAGGCAAAGCAAAAGTTTGGATGAGACTGAGATTAGACCTTTTCTGGTGACATGCACACGACAATAATCCTAGATCCAATTAGTTTTTTTTTATGATAATGGAAGGCAAACAAGCAGACGGATTTCCTGATGGTAAGAAATTCACTCAGCCTAGAGATACCAAAGGTGGTAATGGTGCATTGTCAACCTGAGACCGGGATGTAAGGCCTCGAGCAAAAGTAAGTTTACCGGCTACCTTACCCTCCAAACCGGAAAACGTCATGACGTTGTGGCGGCAGGAATAGGTAAGGCGGTGGTACCAATCCGGGTGAGTCGCTGCGAAACTCTACCACCTAGTCAGATGTCACGGTCTTAGTGATGGTAAGCCTATGCTCGCCTTTTACGAGCTGCCTGGCAGGAATGCAGATGGTTTATTCTACAAAGGAGCCCGGACCAACACGGGGAAAAATTCTAAATTTTAGAGGAAAAAAGTATACTTTTCTTTATTTGAGTATCAAAAAATAATTTTTCATGTTTATATTTGATATTTTCCGTCGTTGGCGTTTGGTAAAACTTTCAAATATTCATATTTTTAAATGAGTTTACGTTCTAGCCCTGATGATGCTGTCATAAGTGAAACCGGTAGGCTATTTATAAAATAATAAATTACAAGTAATACGTAAAACAGTACAAGTGTTTGTCATGTTTAAGTGTTGTTTTGTGAATTATAGCCAGAATAAACTTTTTCTATTACCAACTCTTATCTAAAACCTGTATCATTTGCTTTTGGTAATTCAAAAAATATGTAGATGAAATGGGTAGCCACGCCCCTCTATTTCGAGCTCTGTGACTGCTGTGTATTTTATATTGTTTGAAAGACCGTGGGATTATGTTTTTGGAATAATTTCCATATTATATCCTATTAATATTATAAATGCGAAAGTTTGTATGTATGGATGTTTGTTACTCTTTCACGCAAAAACTACAAAGCCGATTACGATGAAATTTGGTATGTAGGTAGCTGAAGACCCAGAATAACATATAGGCTACTTTTTATCCCGGAGTACCCGCGGGATTGGGACTTACGCGGGTGAAACCGCGGGGCGCAGCTAGTTTTATTATAATTTAAGGCATTTTCCAGCTATTCACTTAAACTTGAAATTGATTAAGTAGTTTTACAACCACCTAGTTAAAAGTTAGAATTTTTTTCCACTTCGTAATAATAGTAGTGAAAGGCAAATTAGAATAATAAGTGGGCAGTTCAATCAAAAATCAATCAGACCAATGCAAATTGCATCAGACTGTAGGTCTTCATTCGTTAATGGCAAAGTGCCGTCGAGGAGAAATGGGCAGCCACTGAATGTTATTTGAAAGTAAAATGGGGATTTATCCAGAGATCGCATAATTTAGTTTTACCGTTTGAGCGATGAAATGAGTGTGTGTTTTTGAAAGATAGCTTCAGTCTATAACTTATTTTCTCTGAACTAGAAAGTATAATGAAATGGTAATTAACCTGGCGAGGATACTTTTTCCGAATTAGTTTCCCACCTCAGCCTCCTCGTTATCCGCCTCGTTGGTCGAGTGGCTAGCATACACGTCTAACTACATCGACCAGGCTCGGTTTCGATTCCCGACGGGGGCAGGCATTTGTGTGATGAACATTTAGATGTCTGCATTTCCGGGTCTGGCTGTTTAATAAATTTATTCTGGTATATATTTAAGTATTTATATGTAATAGTATCGTTGACTAACACCCATAACACATGCATATAATTTGCTTACTTTAGGGTTATATTCAATTTCTGTAACTTGTACAGTAATATTTACTTATTAATTTATTTCTCGCCTTCAACTGATATTTTGTACTATTATTGAACACAATACTGGCGAAATACTAGTTGAATACAAGATTTGTATTGTAATATTATACTAGAATATATTATAATATATTATATAACAGTACAAAATTTGATACAACCGACTGGTGACCGCAACTTGTGGCGCTCTTTGGCCTATGTCCAG
>NJDD01012018.1:38765-65796 GCA_002245505.1 Calephelis nemesis | reverse complement strand
TCTCGAATAAAACGCAATTTGCTACTTGATTTCCAAACTTTTCAGTTTCAAACGTCGTTTTGTTGCTTGAGTTTCATTTTGTAACTTGTATTAATAATATCAGCTATCTAATTTGTCTTTTTTTGTTTAATGAGTTCCTTTTTTATAAAAAAACTTGTATAAATTGGAACTATTTACTTTGTCATATATTTTTGTGTATACATGCAACGTCAATCTCCGCGTGGCGATTTTATTATTAAATATTACCTAATAAATACGGAAATAAAAATGTATTTTTAAAAAATTGCCATTACATTTTCATTAAACCGATAATGGTTTAAATACATATTTTACTGTATTGTTTGTAGCTTTAAGTTTCATAAATTTCAAATACAAACAGAAAAAATATTAAAAATTCATTGTTACTTTTTAGGCGGCTTCAAAAAACAGGAATTTCTAGGTTCGATTTAAATATTTTAAGTATTTTAGTCGGTTTCTCCGCCATTTTTGAACCGGTTTTTAAAACTTTTTCTTATTTGAAAGAAAGTACTTTCGAGGTGCTCCCATTGTCATTAAATCTGGTTCTGATGATGTAATCTCAGGGAAATTGAGAAAAAATACTTGATGCTTGTGTACCTACATAAAACAAAGTCAGGTTTTGGCAGTTTTACTGTGACTAAATTACTTATAATCAAAATATGATGTTGCACGTATTGACTTTCGAGTCGTGAATGAATCTAGAACGTTTGTCAAACTGCGTCATAATTTTTTTCTCAGAACAAAACAAAACTTACGTGCTGGTTAAAAATTGAATTTAAGTGGGTTATTTAAAATATCCATTATCCTGGTCTAGATTAATTTTGGAAGAAAATTGCTTTATAGCTATTACATTCTACTGACCTTTTTTTCTACTATCTCTTTTTAACCCCCGATACATAACGAGGGCTGTTATTATAAGTTTGCCTGTGTCTGTGTGTGTTTCTGTCTGTTTCCTCGTAGCTCCTCAGCGGATGAACATATTTCGTTGCGGTTTGCTTATATTTGAAAGCTTTCGTGATTGAGAGGTTCTTATCTATAGTTTATGAAGATCTGTCCAGTCGTTCCAGGTCATCAGCTCATTTTTAGCTTTTCCGTAAGCATCGGAGTGGATATTAGGCGCGCTATTGGTGTTTCTTTCACTTTTAAGCATATTTTTTAAACCTAACAGGTTTAACACTAACGAGTGCTGGTACAACTGAGCTGGTCTGATGATGGAGCTCGAAAATAGGAGACGTAAACCTGGAATGATTACTGGTAAACTCATCGAGTTTGCACTCCTTCGACAAATCGAATCGAAGGCAAACCAAAGACCTCTTCATATTTACTGATGTCCCTTCCAGGTCATCAGACTTGATGAAAAGGACCTGGTAATTTTAATGTGAGATGGCTGATAGATCTTAGTTTTAATACTACGGTATTATGTATGTTTTGTGATTTTTGCAGTTCTTCTTAAGCACATCATGGAAGAAAAGATGTTGTAAGATTGACTCGTTTGAGTGTATGTGTGTTTGTCTTTGGAATCGTCGTCTCCAAACAATTATTATTGTGAATCGTTGTTTCAACCCCCAACGCAAAATGAGGGGTCTTATTAACCCCTGACGGAAACGTATGTTTGTATGTCTGTGGCAGTAACTTTTGAACGATTTTACCGATTTCAATACGTATGTTTTTGGTTAAAAGTAATCGAGATGATTTTTGGCTACGTTACATATAGGTTTTGTCGGGGGTTCATTTATTTGTTTTAACTTTTTAGATAATTTCATTATTTT
The DNA here is from genome assembly GCA_002245505.1 of Calephelis nemesis. NCBI lineage: Eukaryota > Metazoa > Arthropoda > Insecta > Lepidoptera > Riodinidae > Calephelis > Calephelis nemesis. Next base: position 64,009 of record NJDD01012018.1, on the reverse strand, counting down.
GGATGTCTAAGTTAACTTGTATAAACATCAACTAAATACCAACTTTCTGTTGTCAACTTTAATTATTACAGTGCATATAAACATAAATAAAAACTTTCCTTTTTAAGATATATTTATAATTCAAGGTGACCGATTTAGAAAAGTAATTGAATTGAAATATATATTATCTGTAGCAATAAATAATCTAATTGGCATCACTGCCTTTTCCTGTTGCCGTAATATCCATCTTCACTGTTTTCGTATTTAATGAGTAAAATAACTACATGTTACCTATAATTACTTAGATTAGCAACGCACCACTAGGACGGGTTTGATTAACTTTCTTATCATCAGTGTTACCAACTCTACTACTAAAATATATAATAAATACATATATTTAACATGAGTTGAAATTCTTGCCATCGTGTTACACTTTAGAAACAAATGTTCAACTCATCCTAAATAAAACTCACTGTAAAATAAACGTAGGCTGTAATATTATGTAAATTATACGAAACCCAACTCTAAGTTTACGGTAAACTTTAAGAATAGGCAAATTAATGTTAAATCTCAATACTATGATTTCGCTAAACTAGAGATTTGTTTCGAAGATGTAACATTGTTCAAACCTAATTGTTCAATGCTTGCTGTGAATAATTAAGAATAGATCAGACATACCAACCTGTATATAAGTCATAGTCGCAATGAGACCGGTAGACAGCTGCGGGACGGATTTTTCGAAATTCCAAGCCTGAAAGGATCAAGTAGTACAACTGATGGAGCTGGAGGATAGGGTATCCGGTAGACTTGCATAATTGGGTTATCAACCTGGCCACAGATCAGCGACGCACCTACAACATCTATAAGGAACCTCGAAAATAAAAATTTTACATTGAAGCAATATGGACGTGGCCAATTATGGACACCACAGACCAACACAGGCACGGATAATACAAAAAGAAAACACTTCAATAAAAAATCTTCATTGTACTATATTACTATTACAGTAAGCTAATTTTGGATAAGGTGGATTTCTAATCCACGAGACCTATATTTTCCTATTAGCAAAAATATGGAAACTCATGCAGGTAACTAGGTATAGAGTTTGCCCTGTGCCTAGGCGACAATATTTATCAATGATTAACAAATACGTTTGATTATTTGCCTTCCTGTTACTAACAAAAAAAACTTTTAACTATAAATTAGAACGATTGCGAAAAAAAAAATTACTTCCGCTCAATCCCACTGGAAATAAGATTGTTTCGTAGAAAATCAATTTCCATGGAGCTGTCATCATAAACGCTACCAAGCTGTTAATTGTATTAGGCAGCAATAAACTATAGCAATATTTAATGCTGGGTGTTGCAATATTCATGTTGTCATGGCGGGAACTCGTAATTAGTTCTGAATTATTTATTGAACTACGTTATTGAGTTTATGTAGTTTGATGATTTGTTGGCATTGTGTCAAATGATTTGACATTGAAGTTAGGCTCTGTGGGGACTGAGGGACTGGACGTGACTTTGTAATAAACTAGTCTGTGCCCGCAGCCGTTGAGCACTATTTTAAAATCTTTTAGTCTATATAGTGTATGTGTATGTTTGTTCGGGTGGAATCTTTGAACTCAATTTTGAAGTAGATATCTTCATCCGATTGAACTGAAATTTTGTATACACGTTCAATTTGAATGACAATGAACGATAAAATACGTGACGTTGTTCCAAATCCAATATGGTACAACATCCAAGATAGCATAATAGTTGTTTTTAATGCACGTCTACAATATGGGTATCAAATGAAAGGACTCGTAGCGAGCACCTCGAAAAAAAATCGTCTTCTAAATCTATCTATCGTGACATCTTTCTAAATTCATCATGGAAGACCATTCAAGATGGCGCAATCAATAAAGGCTTTTAAAAAGTTTTTTTGCCTTTAATTTATTATTTAGGTATTGCATTTCGTATTAGACTTTTACAACCAACCAGTTTGGAACACTTACATTAAAAGCTGGAAATCAATCTACCAACAAATATCTTTCTATACAGTTATCTTACTTTGTTCAAGTATGACTTACATTACATCATATTACAAGTTGTAAGTTATCATTATTTTTAATAGTAAACGAAATTTTATACGAAGATAGTACAGTGCTTTTTTCCGTGATTTGGAAGAAAAGGCGCCGTACAAATAAAAAAAAATCTGTGACGGTCCAATTTACAACTCCATTTATGTTCTGATATATCTCCAACTCGTAGACACGTTTTGTTTTGGTTTAATAACATGTGTTGAAGTATGAAGTAAAAAAGTGTTTCAGTTTACAATACACAATGCTAAAAAATAGTAAAAATATTTTTTGGTATTTTTTTATTCATATATTAGAATGTTTAGGTAAAAACAGTTGTTTTCATGAACTATGCAATTAATAATTTTGTGACGACTGGACCGGATTGGTACTACCGACTATTACTTTAAAGTCAGTGCTCGCCATTTTCGTGTTCAGGCCTAGCCGGTAAATTCACCTACAAAAGATGTATAAAAACACTTATTTACGAAATGTGCTACATAAAAGAAGTATACATTAGAGTTCTTGTCTATTTTTAGTGCCCACACCCCAATGTAGAGGTTTAAGTACCTATTTAACGGTAGGTAGGTATGTACTTAATTAGTCGCACTGTCAATAATCAAATCATATCGTATAAATATTATAAATGCGAAAGTTTGTAAGGATGTGTGTATGTTGCAGGCTCGAATAGCTGAACGGATTTGTCTGAAATTTGGAACACAGATAGATTGTGACCTGGATTAAAATAAATGCTACTTTTAATACAGATCGAACAGTGAAAACGCGTGCGAAGCCAAAGGCAATAGCTAGTATTTATTATAAAGATATAAATTTAAATATAGACCTTATGTATAGTATATACCAGGTTATTCCTTTGGATTACGAGTTGCATCAAATTTATTATCAAGAGATTGTGAAATAATGAATTCCAAGTAACTTCCAAATGAACAACAAAGAGACAACCACAAAAACAGAGTTAAATCTTCTCAGCAAAAGCAGAATTTCTGATAATTAAATCGACTAACGATGAATGTACAAACATTTCAATAAACAAAGGTTTTTGATAAAATTCCTGAAATACAGATCGTTAGTGTAAATGCACCTTTATAATATGTAGTTAAACGGTATTTCATATTCGGTCATCAACTGTAAACTCGCACATTCTGGTAGGGTTTATGATTTGCTATTTCACTGTGTACCTGAAACTTTAATCGTTATGTTCATATCTCAATATGCATTATCAACAGTGGTCACTGACAATTGCCGAACACAGAGATTCACATGTTTGACATTTGTGAACTATTACAATCCAACACATTGAAGCAACACAATGCACTTTTTTGCTAATTCTTTTAGGTTTTCGTGAAACCTATAAAAATGTTATTTTTTATAAAAAAAAATGGAGACCTAAATCGACTCGCCCGGACATACAGGCACCACCGCCTTACCTATTCCTTCCGCGAAATGACAATGCTCGTTACTGTCGTGTTTCGGTTGGAGGGTAGGGTGGCCGGTTTGCTTACTTACGCAGGAGGCTGACCATCCTAGCCTCAAGTTGACAACGCACCATTAGGTACCACATTTGGTTTCTATAGGCGACGGCATTTCTTACCATCAGGAAATCCGTCTGCTTGTTGTCTTCCTATAACATAAAAAAAAAGAGACAACTCGTCCAGATTGGCGCCACTGTCTTACTTTTTCCTGCCGCTATAATCTCTTATCTCAAGATCTGAAAAAGAAACAATCATAAAAATTAATATCTCTCGATAGATCAAATACCGTACACGTTTAAACTTATACCTGTTTTACGAATGTTACGATTTATAAAAAGAAAAGTATTCAATTTCACATAACAAAAATAGTAGATATTTTAATAAAAGCCTGATCCCTTTGGGAAATCGTTACGTTTATGATATACTATCAAACTTATCTCAAGTTAGAAATTTGGGAAAAGTATAATTACATTTTAATTATCACATACAGTTTTGGCCATTTGTATGTTAAACAAATGAACTGAAACTAATAACACTGTTCAAACATACGAGTTTGCTCTTCGTATTTATGGAATAATACATTTAGGAAATAATTCCGTTTGTCAGAATTATATGTTAAAATGGGAGATAATTGGGTTAACCGCAACATTTTGTTGGTGATTCGCCAAGACCGTATGTGGCAAGCAAAGTATTTTTCTACGTAAGTAGCTGCTTATTGTCCTCATAAATAGATCCTGATTTTCCGTCTATCCAGTTTCTGAAAATTTATATTATTTGTCTCATAATTTAAAATAAATAAGTAACTTATTCAACACCACATTAATATTTCTTCTAGGGTTTATAATAAATTAATGAAAATATACATATTTTTAGGAGACTCCAAAAAAGAGAAGTCATCAATTCTGTCGATATGTTCTTGTTTTCTCTTTGTATGTTTGTAACGCGATTTCTCATCTTATAACAAATAAGCAAATGTGTGGTAAATGGGTTTTTAAAGGTCATGAATGGGAGGGAGCCCCATACAAATTTCACCATAATCTGGCAAATGGTTTATGAGTTAAGGTATATTTATTTATTATGACATGATAACAAATCTGAAGTGGGTTTTTTGCAAATTTAATGAGCTTAAATAAAGAATAATTACGGTTTGGTGTATCTATATATTAATACGTGATGCCAAAACTTTGGACCTCTTTTTATGAAAATTTTGCTGACGGAGGAGCATGAACTTTCGCACACTTATAGTTGGTGTGTAGGAAAATAAAGAATAAGTATAGGGGTGAGGAAACTTTTTTAAATTAGGTAGTAACGTTTATGTTACCATCAATAAAAATAACCAAGTTTTTCTGTTACATTTTTTAATTATTTCTATCGTTTAAAGTAGGTGGAGGCGTCTCGCAAAGACTTGGCTGGAGTATTTTCCCTTTGTGTCCGATACACCATAATTTCAGTACTTGTTATTGTGGTATTTCGGTTTCGCAGATTTGGAATTCGTTAAACATGACACATTATCAACGTTTACTTCTTACAATTTGGAAACCCTCGCGCTTGTTTCTTGTCTATCAGTATACAACAGAAGATGTCATTTTTATATATTAAAAAAGTTCCCAAAAATGTTAGAGGTATTCATGTTTGAAAACAGTAGGAGAAAAGTCTGGACAATTCATCACACGGAACCTATTTTGGCTCGCGCCATATTTTAACCGGCTTTCGTTAAAATTTATTCGATTGCACACAGCCCATGTCCGCTCTAACACTAGCCTAGTGCTGGAATTAATCACACCGTTAGGTTCTTATTATATAGCCAAATAAATTTACTTCTTTTGAAACAAAAGCTACGGTGTAAACTTTTATTGCTTAGACGTTGTTTCAAATTTAACTGTACTATTTTTTGGCATGCGATATTTATATTGACATGTTCGATATCAATACGATTTTCATTCGATATACAAGTTAAAAATCACTTGTGCAGTTTTAATTTTTATTTTTGTTGGTTTACCGATTTTGTTGTTTAAACTTTATTTCGGGCACTTTAAAATGACATTCCGACTCTGAAGCCGTGATAGTCCGGTTCTTTTGTACAGAATAGACCATTTGTCTTCCTGCAACGCAGCTCGTAAAAGGCGAGCAAAGATTTTAGAGGTTAGTAGTAGTAGACCTACTAGACCACTGGTACAGCCGGGTAGGAATCCACCGCATTACCTATTACTGTAATGCGACGCACCTGTTCCATCTTTGGTGTGAATACAGCATGGTTTTCTCTTACCATGAGGAGAATCATGTGGTAGTTCACTATCTTATTAAAAAAACAAAAAGCAAGCAACCGATTTTAACTAATTGTAAATAAAATTTTTAAGCGACACACTACTTCTTTACTTAATACGGAGGTTGAAATTATCTTTTAGCCTTCAAATTACGATAATTTACGTTTTCTTAGTCAAGTTGCGATTCGGAAGTTGGGGTAGCCAGTAGACTTGCATAGTTGCCCCAGAACACATGCCACAGGACATCGACATACCTACAAAATATGTTGTCTATAGGCTACCGATGTCTTTTTGGTATTATTTTAATCTTATTAATTATTTTTAATTTAAGCCTATTTGAATACTTACCTCTGGTGTACAATACAGGCGACAGTTTCCTCTCGCCATAAGAAGAGCGGTAAAAAGAGAAATAAAATAAATGTTTTGCATAGGATTTAAAATAAAATATTGATTTGACAGGTAAATTTTGTAGGATCTATGAGGAGGTATTTATATCTCTCATTTCGAGTCTCAATGTGGAAAATTTAACTTTCAAAAACAGAACAATAATACTGCGTGAGCTTCATTATTTCTTAAATTCTATTTTTTTCTACTTCTTTATCATTCTTTTTCAGCGAATTTAAAACTAGATAATTAGTTATATTCCTGTTTTTCTCTCTATAGTGGTGTCTCAAAACTCTACTTTAGTCTTATTATGGTTCGTTTGTTTGGCAGGAAAGCAATTGACATTTATTATTTTACCAATCCTGGAACTTAAATGGATAAATAAATTTAGTATATCGCTAATTAGCTGTAAAATACTTTAGTGACTTTGTAAAATTATGTATAGATGAAGTTTAGCTTATAAAATAAATAAAGTGATCATTAAAAAACATTTACAATGGTTATGTTGATGAGTTCATGAATATTTAAAACTTTAACTTTCATGAGCAAACTAAACTAATTAGTTACATTCATGATATAATAAAACGAGAAATAACATTATGTTCATACAAAAGGCACGCTTTTTGTATACTATAATTAAATTATATTTTGTACTGAAAATGTTGACTTGAATGGTCATGTTAACATTGTACATACTAATCGGCTAAGTGCGGAGATATAATAAATATAATTTTACAAACACAAATATTAGCGAAACATAATGGTTACATACAGATACAAAACAGTAGGTACATATTCATATTATTAATATTTTAAGTAACTTGCGTAAAAAATAAAATTTTATTTTATGGTTTACCAGTATGAGGTCGTATTTCTAATACAGTCAAGATTTTACCATAAAAGGGCAGCATTCTGTGTACAACTGATTACAACATAATGTTATGTGTTCCTACAAACATCAAACAGGGGCGTAAGTAAAAACCAAAGATAAAAATGTTACGACCATATGAATCAGCATGTTGTAAAACTTACGGAATGTTTCGTCATTTACATTCACATTTTTTATCCCGTTCCAGGCCAGGACTGTGATCTAAATGTGTAGTTTTATGGTGTTTTGTGATTATTTGCACAGACTGGCATTACCATTATTCTTCACCAGCAACAATACAGTCCCAGCTCGCTACTAGTGTTCCGGTTAAAAGGGTAGCCGGAAGATTTAACATCCCAAACTCTGGTAAACGAGGCAACTTAAGCCTTTTGTTCTCTATATGATACGTATTGCTAGCCTTTAGAATATGTGTCTATGTATTTTTAGAGGTGTAAAAGTTTTAAATATTGTGAAAGGAGAATCAAGATAATATGTATGACATGTAAACAGAAGTAGGTGGCAGTAAAATAAGTTACTAATACTTTATTGTAAATATGAACCAAACCATTGTTACCAACTGTTTAATAAGTATCCCAAACGTAAAGTTTCATGTTTCTATTTTAAAAAAGACGAGTTTTTGTTAAAACTTTAAATCCATAATTCACCCCCTTAGAGGTAGAATGTCCAGAAATGCTAAAATTCGTAACTATTCATTTTTAATACGTAGCCCAAAATAAAGTTTCATATGTTCAACTTAAAAAATGACGGTCTTCCATTAAAACTTTCAACCCATGAGATTTCCAAAATTCCGTCCTTAGTGGGTGTCTACTCAATAAAATGGCCCTATTCACCAAATTTCATTTCTGTAACTCTAACAGTTTTTGCGCAGCGATGATGAATCAGTCAGTCAGAATATGCTATTTTATAAGGGTAGATATCCAGGGTGTTTTTTCAGGGAGTGATGTATATATAGTATGTTTGTACTATTAGTTATTCAGTCACGATACGGTATGTAAATTATAATTTTAACATTTTCAAGGAAAGTTGCCATTACTTAATTCGGTTGGTAAATTGATCATAATTATACATTTTTTTAAGGATGAGATAAACCCGCCCTTATGTTAAAGGGATGTTCATATGCAAGATAAAATCTTATAATCAATTATTCTGTGTCACTAAAGATGATAATAATACATATACTAAACACATTAAAACACAAGGGACCAAACTAAGTCAGCAACATAGTTTGGATCCCTGTAGTATTGTGTATCAAAGGGATTGGGTATATTCAATTATACCTCCTGCAGTCAAGTCGTAACTTCCGCACGAATGTATATTTTCTCGTTTCTGTTTCCAAATCTATCGCAATTCTTTATGGTTAAAGATACGTTATAAATAAATATACTTATCCTCATGTATAACTTAATAATAAAGTTTATAAAATAGTAAATAAAGGAATTAGAAATTTCGTTACAGGACTTGAATTCTCACTAGCTTAAATGCTTAGAGCATTCATCAGCTTGAGACGAAAGGGTACTGGTGCAAATCCTGTCAGGGGCGAAACTTTTTTTTTTAATTGGAGAAACTCATATGTAATTAAAACAATAGCATTGGTGAAAAAATATACTTCAAATAATTTTAAAAAATGACTTTTCTCCAATACTATGTCCCTGTACAACTATAGAGTCGCCAGGTATAAATAGATAGGTAGGGTAGGGATGAAACCATATCTTCATCTATTACATACTTAATTAAACGAAAGATGAAATAAAATATTATTTAGATCTTGATTGAACCCTATCAATGTTAAAACTTCTCATTAAAGTCGGTCAAACCTTCGGTTGTCTAGATTTTTAATTTCTTGCCGCGATTTATAAAAGTGATAGCAAAAACCAAAAATGATTGCGCTATTCAGTAGGTTACTGAATAGCGCAATCGTTTTTGATTATTGGATAATAAATAAAATCGGAACTTTAAAAATACACACACAAATTATGGAAGCCTTTTTAACGAAATCACATGACTTGATAGTGGTTGCTATTTCATAATCGTTAAAAACCACAAAAAATGAAGTCATTAAGTTCTTTTTTTTATGTTTTAGTAAGGCAAACAAGCAGACAGATTTCCTGATGGTAAGAATTCACGCCGCCTAGAGACACCAAAGGTGGTAATGGTGCGTTGCCAACCTGAGGTCAGGATGTTAGGCCTCGAGCAAAAGTAAGTTTACCGGCTACCATACCCTCCGAACCGGAACACGTCATGACGTTATGGCGGCAGGCGGCGCTGCCAAACTCTACCACCTAGTCAGATGTCACGGTGTTAGTGATGATAAGCCTATGCTCGCCTTTTACGAGCTGCCTGGCAAGAAAGGCAGATGATCTATTCTGCAAAGGAGCCCGGACCAACACGGGTCTCGCTCTTTATAAAATAATGTTGCGGAAAGTTTTGTGGGATGTTCAAAGCTTTATGTCCGTCCTAGGCCGCAGCTTGTATAAATTCTCCCCGTACCGCTACTTACAAACTATGAACAGAATTTTGCTGGCACTGAACTAGTGAACGCACAATATATGTGCTGCTACCTTTACCGGAAGTACGTCGGTGTTCCACAGAGGACGTGCGACATACTTGAGATAACAAATCGCAGCTGCACTTTGAAGTTTATGTTGATATTAATATATCTATAGACTATAGGTGGTACCCACTAACGCATGCCACCAGGATTAAATGTAGCACGACCACCTGTTGGTTATTTGAAATTACCTCAGTTTCTGATTCCCGACTAAAATGCATTAAAATTTATTATTTTGTGTAAACAATTTAAATATTTAGATAATTGCCTGCTATTTTTAGAAAATAGAAGATATTAACAATTAATTAATGAAGAATCGCCTCTGTGGTCGAGCGGTCCGGGTGTTAGACTTGACTGCATGAGGTCTCGGGTTCGAATTCCGGGTCGGCCAACAAAAAGAAAATTTGATTTTTCCAATTTTCTAATAAAAAAAATGTTGGACGGGATTGGAAACGTGCCCGGTTGGCGATAGGCTTGCCACCTATCCCATTATAGGACTTAGTATCTTCGGCTAGTTGTGGGCGCCCTGGTTGTGCCTCTGCCTACCTTTTCGGGGATATGGGCGTGAAGATACTTTTTTTTAAAAGTTAATTATGTCACTAGAAATTGAAGGCAAACGTGCTCAACAAAGAGCACCTACTCCGTGGTTTGATAGAGAAAAGACCGAAGCTAATGGTAACTTACGGCCGTACTTATTGAAAGTAAAGTAAGTAGAAGAAGAAAGCCACTACAACATGTTAAGTGTCAATAAATTTCCCTTAATATAATCCTTATATTATGTCTGTAAGCAACTTTATGGAAAGTTTTCGGGATTTTCAAAGGTTACGTCCAATTTAAACCGCAGCTTGTATCAATTCTCTCCTACTACTACTTGTAAACTGTGAACAGAATTTTACTCGCGCTGAACTAGCGAACGCACAATAGATATGCGGCTAGTTTTCCCGGAAACATGTCGGTGTCTCAGGGAGGACATGCGACACTCTCGTGATATCGGCTCTTGCGAATGCACTTTATGTACGCTGAACATACCTATAGGCGGTGTTGGTTGATTCGGACAACAATGATTACTAGGCATTTGTTAATTAGCAAATATTTACTTGCAAACCAGGTATACATAATTTTATACAAATTCATTACCGCTGTGTTTCCCTTTGTAATTACATGTTGTATTTTTTTATACGCTTGTTATGTAAGTGTGTAACGCACCACTGTCACACTCACACCTGCCAGCAGAATCAACCACCTCAAAAGACTTAATATTCTTGTGGCAACACTTTGAGAATAGTAGCATGGTGTCACACCATGTCTCACATCCTGGACTGCTTTTTAAACCAACTTACCTGCAAGAAATCCGTCTGCTTGTTTGCCTTCCATTGTCATAAAACAAACCTTTTTATTCACCTAGAATTAATTAATTATTCTAAAAACAGTGAATGAAATTGAAAATAAGCATAATTTCCAAACAGCGGATAAAACATGTATTATTTTTAAGAATATTGCTTTGAGCTTTACTGTACGCGTTTCGGTCAATTTGGTATTCCATTGTAGAGAGCAATAGATACATGAACTCAAAGAAAATGGAAGAATGATTTTCCGGGCGGCCAGACGGATGCTCTTCCGCTGTACATCGCAATCAAGGGACTTTCATACAGGTAGTTTTCTTTTAGCATCATTTACATACATTTGTTCTCTTCATGGTGGTTTCTGTCTACAAACGTCTATATATCAAATCTACTAAATAAATGACATTTATATAACTGTAATATGCATACACAAATACAAATACTTAAATATCTTCAAACCAAGTCCCTTTAGAGGATGGCAGAGGGTATCGAGTGCCAAACTTCACGATACTTGCAAACCTGACTTCCTTCAAATTCATAACCCTTTTTAAACAAACATGCCGGTTTCGGAGACTCTTGACACCACCTTCGGATAACGCCCAAGCGTTGATCGTTAAATGTCAACCTTGGTCTCCTCGGGTACATCTATCCACACGCGCATTGTTCGTGTGCTTTGTCAATCTTTAATCATACATCCTTTTTACAAGATCCTGCTAACAAGATCTGACTCACTGTATTAGTGAAATTATACAATAACTAAAGTCACCAGCGGGCAATGATGTCATCACATTCCACACTCGTTTGCCTCCCAATACTAGACAAAAGGCTGATTCGTGGTAATAACGTGAAATTCGAGATGGAAGGCAAATATAAATCTTGCGCTGGATCAGCTCGGATGTGTGACTACCGTGTTATGGTTGCAGCTGTAATTGGGTCAATTGCCTCTTATTTACATTAACGGGAATGCTTTGACATGCATTGAAGCAGAAAATACTATTCATTATTTTCACCATTAAATATGAGTTCGGTCTATTTATCTAAAATTGGATAATTTGAATAGGTGTGTCCTTTCCTACGGAACCAGCGAAACATTAAGTATTCCTTAGAATACTAAGAATACATATTTTAATATGCATCGACATTCGGTTTTAAAATTTGAATCATGACATTTTTCACTTATCAGTCATATGCTACCACGACCTTCATCGGTCGCATTGAATATGGCAATTCATACGCATCTTTAAAACAAACGTTGCGGCACATGAGTAGAGGGTTACTACGAGTAATCAGTATAAACCAGTAGCCGTTCGGTTGTTGACTACTAACCACGTTGCTCGTATTTACTTGGTTAGGGCTCACTAGCAGCTCGTCCCAGCTTTGCACGGTGGACATATTTCTATTTTTTTTCTACTCGTTATGTAGCCCATGTTCAACAAGAATAATGTTCCATGGAAATAGAAAGTAGTGCCATAATTTTAGACGATATTCTGTTTTTAACATTTTCCTGCCGAACCGGCAAATTTTGTGCCGCCTGACATCTTTAAGTAACAGATACGTTAATTTTAATACTTATCTAATATACACTAATGGTGAGGATATTTTTTTAAATAAAGTATAAAAGCATCTTAAAATAAAATAATCGAAATACAATGAAGCTTTGACTCTCAATTCCAACGCACCAGTAACTCAGCATCTACTCTCGCCTTTCACTGCTGCCAAGACACCTTCAGCGAGTACATGTGACCATTATTTTTCATTAACGATTTTTTTAAACAATTGAAATATCTTTACATTTATTTTAGTAGTTCATTTAAGTATCTGTCGACACTGGGGTTACATAGAAATTTGTTTTCTCAAAGTAAGTAAAAGTAAATTTATAAGTAAGTACTAATTAATTTCCCTCTTAGTACTAATTTAAAGAACTTTATAAACGTTATTGAAAAGTACACGAAACATAAAAAAAACATGAAATATAAATCAAACCTTATTCGTTTAATTAAGCGCTGACATGGTGAAAAATAATTGTTTTTCTAAATACCTTTCATAATTTGCTCGAAGGTCATTTCGCATTTGTTAATTCCCTAAGTTACCATATCGTACCAAGTACATGAGTACCAATCATCATTGAATACAAAAATATGGTTCATATTTTAGCTCCCCTCAAGCTATTTGTATATTTTGTATTCTGAACGCGATTGATGTTTGGAAGCTCTAGAGAACAGCGATTGGCATTCGAAATACATAAGCAAATAATAATTATGTACACAAAACGGTGTAAACTTAAGAATAAAATATACCTTATATTATTTCAGTACGTCCAGTTTGTGTAAATATATCTAGGTAAGTATTGACTTTTTTTTACAAGTCCACTTTACCCACTATCATTCAGTATTTAAACACATACAGTATATCCTACAGTGAAGTTGTTCTTCGAAGTGTGGGATCTCATAATCCACTTTATTACTCTTCTACTCTTAGTCTACTCTATCTCCATCATACTTGATTGTGAGTGTGAATATGTTTTTACTTCATCCATACTTCTATTTTCATTGAAACCTAAGTTACTTACCGTTTGAACGTTTGAATGTTAAATTTTGTTGTAATAATTTTATTCTGCATTAATGATGTTTGTGAAGAGTGGGGAATATTATTTATGTTAGTAACAAAATTTAAACTTGTTATAAATGTATCATCACGATAATTATATTATGTACACATATTTTAAAATAGGAAAAAAGACAAGCCCGCTAAGTATCTTGATGGATCTTCTCAGTATGAGGCCACGATCCGATCCGGTGATAGATTTAGTATCAAATAGACGAGCCACAAGTGAATCTTGTAGTTTAATCTAAAATGAAAATATTTTTGATTTTTTTTTAGATTTTAGGTATATTTTACAAACTAGGCACTAGTCTGATCTAATTAAAATGTATAGGGGACCACCTCGAAATCATGGCATGCCTTTCAAATAAGAACCGTCTATTTTTTATTAGCTGAGCAATCGCGTAACAAATATACGATAAAACGAAACAGCACGAATTGATCACGTCTTCCATTTTGAAGTAGATTAAAAAAGAGGCTGACGCCTGTTTGAGCTTTTAAAATATAAATTATCTTAAATGCTTAGCTACAATTCTATTGTCGCTTTTCAAAATTATATAATTATTTTCAATTCCTCCAAGTCCTGGGCGCCCTTGGAGATTAAAGGCCAACTAACTAATAAAAAGCATCTTGCTTGTACAAAGCAAGTTTGCTACAAACACTGTGACCATGTCAACTAGCAGATAAAGATATGCGACTGCTCAACCGGATTGGTACTAACGCTTTCTTGACTGTTGTTTATGTAACATGTCAGCTAGTTCAGTGATTGTCAATAAGTGTTTCGGTAAGACAGGACTTAACTTACTTATGCAAAAAGCTTGTCATCCAAACCTCAGATTAACAACACATTGTAGGTGTCTACAAGTGAGATGTGTCTCTTACCTTTAGGAAATTTCTTTGAAATGAAATGAAATTTATTTATTTGCAGAATATTTGTGCTTAAAAGTTGTTACAGAATACTTATTCGTACCAAGATATTCTACCACATTGTGGTGTGCAAATATCTAACTTAATCAAATATATTGTAGATTTTATTTTTGTTATTCATATATATTTTAAGATATAAATTCGTTAAAATATATTTACTACTAGGCTAGCACTTATTAATTTAAGCAAAAATTTAAACGATCGAGTTTTACCCAATCTACCATTTACCCATTTACTTTCATAGGTTATGGAGAAATATCTATTAAGTATTATGTACGACACACGAATGCTAGTCATGTGGTTTTTTTATGAGACGAGGTGACGGTTGCGGTGAGTTCTCTCGAATTTCCCTTGTTCTATCTGCTGACAGGAGGCTGTGGCCAACCTGCGTGCAACTAATCGCTTGTACTACAAGTTACTGGAACTTCGAGCTACAACATAGTTGTAGATGTGGTGCTACAGTGAGGTACATTAAGCACTAGCCTTCTACTTGTTTCGCTTTGTTACATTTTCCTTTAGTCAAACACATTTTTGCTTCTACTTGACCGATTTAGAAACACATAACAATAATGTAACAAAGCTTAGACATTAAGTGAGATTTCTACACTTTAAATGCTGAAATCCCAAACCAAACTACTACTATCTATACCACTATCTATGCTGCTATATCGGTCTTGAAGTACCGGGTTCGACCTTCGGTCGGACAACAGAAAAAAAAGAAAATGTGTTTTTTTTTTATATAAATAACGTTGCCCGGGATTGGATATGTATCCAGTTGACGATAGGCTTGCCACCTATCACATTGTGGGACTTGGTGTCTTCCACTAGTCGTAGGTGCCCTGGTTGTGCCTCTGCCTACCCCTTTAGGGATATAGGCGTGAAGATACTTACTTACTTTTACGTATTATTATTTACTTCATTCGTTTATTTCATTGCGTCTAAATTATCTTTCATACAATTTACAAGGATCGATGAAAAAACGTTGCTGTTTCTGTGTTTTTCATGTAATACAGATAAACCAACAGAAGTCTAAAACGATTATGAGTTTAAAACCATGTGTTATTGTTTCTTGAATATATATAACGTAAAGCGCATTTTTGTTGTATAATGTGTTTTGTGCTATAAACAGTGCCAATAACGTGTAGTTTTGCATGCCACGACATCACGGGTTGCAGGAAGTTCTCTGGAATGTCCTTCATGTCCGTAATAGTTGGTCACGAGCGTGAGACTATAGTCAGCTTGTGTGCAAGTAATAGTTTGTATTACTTGCAACAGGTTATTAAGAGCTACGGCATAGAGATGTAGTGGAAATGATATGTATGGAAAATATATACTAAGGTCGAATCTTCATCCGAGTGTCAACCAATTCATACTTTCTAAGTCCGTACCGATTATTGTATTTAAACTAAATTATGGCTGCTTATAAGCATATTAGAATTTATTGACTGTAGAATATACCCTTTACATAATCCAAAAGCTATTAGTAATGTGTTGCCAACGTTGATTTTTTTTTACTTGGAAGTTTTAGCTGGAATGTTAGGCCTCTTGCGTAAATAAGTTTACATGCTACTGGTTCCTCAAAACCAGAACATTTAACCTGTCACCTTACTTACCTGTCACCAGTAAGGTGACAGGTAATGTGATTATTATTAGTGCCAATCAGAACGACTATGAAATTAAGATATCGCCTTAGATGTAGTGATGATCAAAACAAGAAGGCAAAACAGTTAATCTGCTTGTCATGGAGTATCAAGATACGACACGTTTACTTTTGTGACGAGGACGCAAATTTAAATGTCGTCGTTTATAAAGGCAAAACATAGATACGGTCATAAAAATACGACGGCTATAGGTATATGCAAATTAATGATATAAAATTGGTAACATGAAAAAATGACAGGCTCAGCGTAAACAAACACAGATTTTTGGTTAGTTTTAAAAATGAACATTTTCCATAGCATAGAAGAAGTGAGAAATTAAATAACCTTATGAAATTCGAAAGTTAATACTGTTTGTATATGTAAATATCTAACACAATAATAAACTCACGTAACAATAAATATTTTTTTGGTATCCATAAAATATAAATATATATGTAACAAATAAAAAATGGTTGTGACATACGAACGAACAGACAAACAGACATGACAAAATCTATTAGGGTTCCATTTTAAGCCTTTGGCTACGGAAACCTGAAAAGGAACTAAATATTACAACGTGAATTGATTAATTAACACGAAGTTCATGAACTTAATTACGGTTAAAGGTAAATTTATTTACTTATTAATCGCCTCTGTGGTTTAGCGGTTCAGGTGTTGGACTTGACTACATGAGGTTTCGGGTTCGAATCTTGGGTCGGGCAACAAAAAAGTGGTTTTTGCAGATAGGATATATGCCCCGTTGCTGATAGGTTTGCCACCTATCACATTGTGAGACTTAGTGTCTTCGGCTAGTCGTGGGTGCCCTGGTTGTGCCTCTTCGGGGATATATGGGCGTAAAAATACTTTTTTTCATTAAATCATATATTTTTTATGATATTGGAAGGCAAACAAGCAGACGGATTTCCTGATGGTAAGCAATTCGCGACGCCTAGAGACACCAAAGGTGGTAATGGTGCGGTGCCGGGACATTAGGCCTTGAGCAGAAGTAAGTTTACCGGCTATCTTTCCCTCCAAATCGGAACACGTCTTGACGTTATGGCGGCAGGAATAGGTAAAGCGGTGGTACCAATCTGCGTGAGTCGCTGCGGAAATCTACCATCTAGTCTGATGTCACGGTGTTAGTGACGGTAAGCCTATGCTCGCCTTTTACGAGCTGCCTGGCAGGGAGGCAGGTGGTCTTTTCTGCAAAGGAGCCCGCACCAACACGGGAATTATATGTTTGTGGAAATTTACCTCAAGCAGAAAAGTGCTAAAATTAAAAAAAATACTGTACACTATAGTTAAGTACGGGGATAAACGATATTCTAGATTCTAGCAATGAAATAAATACACAAGGGAACGGTCGGGCGATAGATTCTTTGTACTCCGTGACAGCAAGATATTTACATAAGTTTTCGCTTACCCTATTGCTTGGTAGTGGATATTTAGTTTTATTTATACGAGACGTTTCAATAATGTTATGTGAAGTTTATACATAGTACTGACGGTACGAATCTTTATTTATTCTGGTGCCTAGCAAACTAGTAATACCTTAAGAGCAGTGAACGGAAAATTGAACGTTTTTACAAAGGATGGCAAACTACCTATGGATCCACTGATGACAACCAATCGCCGTCGTTCGTGAACACCTGTAACATCAGGTCTTACAGATGCATTTTGGCATAAGGACGCTCCTTTCAGGTAAGTCGTGTTTTACAAAAATTTTCCCCCTGTTGTGTCCGAATAATTGTTGTGAATCCAAATTGTGTACTACAGACCCTCTGCCTTCCCGCCTAACCGCTGATAGAGGGGACCTAAAGATATCGTCGAACAAACATACAAACATACAACCGCAATCCCATCCGAACACAGCGACGTTCACTCACTACAATCACTTTGAAAACATTGTTGATTTAAGGATAGTCTTTATGTAAGATTTATATGTACACTAGCTGTTGCACGCGACTTCGTACACATGTTAAGTGAGTTTTTGGGGTTAGTGATAGAAACGTAATATCTTTACGCATTGTAAAAGGTGCTTCAAAAATAAACCCGGGCTCTTAAACTAATAGCAGCTACTATTTTAGTCTTTGGCTAATGTTCATAAGTTGACATTTGTTTTTAGGAATCATCTCGAACAATTCGCAGTGCACAAAACATTAAGAACAAAACGAAGCATTTATAACTTAGATGCCTATTAAATAACAACTCATCTGACAAAAATAAAATTTATTCCTGTATACGTTTGATCTGTACGAAAATAACTTAAGGGTCTTAAGTACTAGTAAGTTTATTCGCATGAAAAAATATTTAAATACCAATGTGATTTGTACATTTTTTTTATATTATGAAAGACGAATGAAAGACGAACTTAGAATATTATTGAGCACAGATTAAATTGAAGATATACTTGAATTTTTCCAGTAACTTCAAAAGAAATAATGATGTAATGTATTCAGCCTTTACATAGTAAATGTGTCTTACATATATAAAAAAAAGCATAGCTGATATCATGGTTAAGAAAAACAAACATTAGTATTTTTAAATTTAGCCTCAGCTAACCTGGCAGTGGTTGCTGATCCAGTAATACTCAATTTACTATACCAAGAAATGATGTACCTATATGTAACTCGTATGATGTATCCTAGATTTCAGAAACAACATTGAAAGTCCCTATTAAAACTGCAAGAAAGGAGAAACAATTTTGCTTATCATGTGCTAATAAATATCTTCACGCCAAGACTCAAGTTAGAGTAGGCAAAGAATATCGAGTGCCAAGTGAACAAAGTTGCTACGCAGACGCAGACGTTGCTAGAAATAAATCAAAGGACTAGACAATTTAAGTTTTTATCGCATTATGTATACTTTTTCAAGAGTTTGAGACAAAATGTAACTAAGAAACAAAGTTACCATATTTCAGTAGATTTTACGAAGATTGTTGTATCCAAGTGAAGATTAACTCAGTGGAAAGTTCTTGATCTTGAGATAAGACAAAGTTCGTGACTATAGAGTAGACAGATAATAGTTGAGTAGCAAGTTTAATTACTTCCCGTTTGCAGGAGAGCGACTGCTGACGCGGCCGACATGGCGCTCCCGTATACTGGACAAGCTCTATGGTTTCAAGTACAAGGTTTAATCCTACATGTTTTGTAATAAAACGAATATTTGTTCGAAGCAGTTTATATATTTTTACATTATCTGTTCCTCTTAGTGCAGGGCATGGTGGCGCATTCGTTTGCAAAATTGTTATAATTCACAATTTTAAAAAAAAAGTCCGGGAGGTATCCCTGATTATAAAAGTGTAAGATGACACTTGATATCTTTTGATGTTATTGTTTAACCAACGGAAAATTAAATAAGCAAGAAAAAATGCATTTTTTGCAATCAATTATTTTTTTTATATTCTTTACAATATTTTGAATCAAAAAAGTTCTAACACCCATTATTGTATCTCCAACTCATTAATTCTTATGAATTTTTTTAAAATTGAAAATCACCAAAAATTCTGATTTTCTCGAATTAAATAATATACCATAAAAATGAAAATGCTTTAATTTTTCATTTTTTATCAAATATTTAAACTATACTAAACAAAGAAACCTAAGTAGATTTGAAAATTTTTATTTTGTTATATGTTTTATTTACGTTATAACAATACGCTTCCTACGCGCATGAGAGAAGTTTTGAGAGAGAAGTATTTTTATCTCACTCCCAACTCTATGTATGAGTGAGAGAAAGACCGATGACACGCTTGAAACATTTTTTGCTATTTTTAGCAATAATACCTTATTTTTTTTATTACTGTTTCTAATATTAGCCTA
Organism: Calephelis nemesis; assembly: GCA_002245505.1. NCBI lineage: Eukaryota > Metazoa > Arthropoda > Insecta > Lepidoptera > Riodinidae > Calephelis > Calephelis nemesis. The sequence goes on along the minus strand of NJDD01012018.1, from coordinate 44,058 downwards.
TACATAGAGTTGGGAGTGAGATAAAAATACTTCTCTCTCAAAACTTCTCTCATGCGCGTAGGAATTCCGTGAAAGTGCACAAATGAAATAATCATGAAGAAATATGCGTATCGTATATTTCCTCGTTGCCGCCAAATTTCACTACATGAGCTTGAGTAATGAGGCCACCGCTTTACCCAAGAGTCAAGACCCTGAGATAACATATTGACGACCTATGACTTATGACTAATAATTATAATTGGATCCCGATTTTGTTAAATTTCTACTTGAATAGTGGCAAAATACTAAGGTGAATGTCAAAACCAAAAGAAAGAAAAAAGAAGAAAGAAGTCAGCCATTTGTAATTTCTTTTATTATTATTTTACTAATTCAAAGAGTACAGTAAAAAATAAAAAACAAGAAATTGAAAATTTTAAAGTAAGGGGATTTATATCATCGTCATACTTTTTGTCGTTGTTTTAATTTGGAGTTCTCCAATAGTTTATCGAGTTTCATGTTCTGCAGCAGTCAGTGACTCAGTCACCCCGATAAGTAACAAATAATTATTTTTTAAAAATACTACATCCAACTCTTGTAACATTCATACGTATCGTATAAACGTGTGCTAAATTATGTAAAAACTTAATAATATAATATATGTTATTTACAAAAATCAACTGCGTTCGTTACTTCCACTAAAACGAGAGAACAGATGGGCCGATTTGGCTGATTTTGGTTTGAAGTCATTTCGGTCCAGGGAACGTTTAATAGAAAAGGAAAACTGTGAAAAAAACCATTTCAAGTTTGCCCACAAGAGAAATGAAGGTCACCGGGACAGCTAGCATAAAATGTTTTTTTTGAGACAACCAAATTTGGGGTAAAAATAGCGATAGAAACTGTCATGTTTTTCAAACATGTCTTTATTCTCTTTGATAAAAAAGATATGGTGTACCTAGATGATTTTAACAGTACTTACCATTAGATAATAATTAGGTTTAAGTACCTAAACTCTGCTCAAGATGAAAACTAAAATAATTTCCTTGATAAGACAAAAAACAATGTAACATTAACTTTCATATCTAAAATCTGTTATCGTAAATAAATCAATGAAAGATAAAAAAGAAATAAAATTAAAGTTCAATGAAAATTTTTACTTTTTGAAGAATAACTTATTTTTTTATAATTAAAACTAATGCCATTGATTGATTTTAATTGTTTGATTTTCTCGTAAAATTTTATCTTACCAATTAACATTAAAACCCGGCGTTACATGAGTTAAAATGTCGCACGTTTAATGGTATACGAAATATTTACTTTGCTAAAAGAAAAAAAATATTGCTGTGTCAATGACTTGTAATAGATAAATTTAAATCCTGTGTAAGTAAATATTTTTGACATCAAATGCATCATTCTAATTCTATTTAAAACAATATGTAATTTTTATAAACAACAATAAATTTTTAATAATAACAATTTATTTAAGTTCTATTTTAATATATGTTAATTAATTTAAAAAAAAACATTTAATTCCATTTTGAAAACTGTGTTTAAGGAATGATTTGATATTAACGTAACAATAAATTTTAGAAGTGACTCTAAAATATAGGCTAACTATGATAAATTAACATTTGCACGTCGTTTTCCTTTTCGGCAGATTGTGTTGGGTCGGATTTTTTTTTAAACCATGATACCCGTGATCTTACAAACAATTTTTTTTAAAGATCCACTTTCTGAAGTAAGTATTATACATATCTAGCTTAAAAAAACTTACTCGAGTATTAAACATGTTTAACGTTGTTATTAAATATGTTTAACGTTGTTATTAAATATGTTTCTAATTCTTTATTAAGCCGTCTTATTAAGACGGCTTAGTGAAAAAAAAAAAATATTTCGCCACGGGACTTGAATCCTCAGGAGCTCAATTGGTTAGAGCATTCGTCGGCTTGAGACGAAAGGTTACAGGTTCAAATCCTGTCTTTTTATAGCAAGCTATAAAAAAACTATCACCAAAAAAATTTGTTTGAGACATTTTTGAAATAACTTTGGGATGTACTTGATATGACAAAAATTTCTTCCTTGAAATTATTTCGACAGTAGAAACTTTTTCGACAATTTTGGATCGATTATAACACTTACAGACATTTTCGAACTTTCTAGGTCTTAACAGAAATTTTCAGAACATTCTAGATTGATTCCTTCAGTTGAACACGTTCTGGAACTTTCTAGGATGTTCCGGAAACTTCCTGAGTTTTTTTAACCATTTCGATCGCTAATAACATCTGCACACATTTTGAATGTTTCTATCTAAAAAAAATGTAGAGCTTTCCACAACATTCCAGATTGATAATATCAGATTCACACATTCCAAAACTTTTGAGATCATTCCAGTAACTTGAGAAATTTGAGAACTGTAGTGTTTACGTTATTAGCAAAGGATAGATATATATTATTTTAGATTTTCGCCATCCATAGCCACCCACTTCCGCCCACCTCCTTCAAATTCTTTTACGCACGCCAAGTGATCAAGGGGTATTTATTGCCCCAACGGAAAGTTAATCCTAACATTTGCGTTTTATACAATATATTTCGATTTTTCATAACTATTTACAGAAGGTAAAAGCTTGAAAGCCGTAACATTGATCCTGCAAGGGGGGGTGCACCTTGAAATCTTTACGTTTTCTGCGGCTGGGAGAAGACTCATGGTATTCGTCTTAGTATAAATAGTTGAGTTATTGTAAGAGATAGCATAGTATAGCTTCAAGGATTTTCCTGTGGAAAAGAAATTATAGTAAAATAATTGTAATAATTATTAATCAAATATAATGTAAGATATTGTTGCCGAGGAGTTTGTTTCGCCGTTTCTTCTTAATGACGTAAACACTGCTTGGCTCCGTATAAAATGACGTCATTCGATCCGAGTTTTCACGGGCTTAGTGCGTTTATAAGCAATATCCGAATTCAGTCCGAGTTTTCTAGACCAATATTTTATAGGGTTCGGATTGGATTGGGATCGGGTGTAGTGCGGAATCTCTCTAAGCAAGACAAGAAATTTATAGTTTATCAATCCTGGCAGTTATTAGCAGTTGACAAGGTATTTTGTGAACCATAATAAGTTCTAACCAATTTGAATGATTTGGGGCTCTTTATTTTAAAAACAAAACAAAAGATTTAGCTTATCCAAAGATTTTGAAAAGTTTGTAGGTTCCAAGCAAAGTTTAACTTCATAATGAAAAAAAACTTTTGAATCTAAAGACAAGGTCGTGGCTCCATCGTGTAGATATAGATACTCGTAGTTGTTGAGCGGCAAGTTTAATTACTTCCTGTTTGTTGGAGATCGAATGCTGAGGTGACCAGCGCGGCGCTGCAGCTCTGACTAACCTGTATTTAGATTATTTGGGTTTTGGGTTAATGGTTTACGAAATACTTTTGACAGATTCAAACCTTAATAAAAGGGCTAACATGGTTACTTTGAAGTTATTAAGTGGTTTTATGTCTTTTGATAGCTTTAGTAACTATGCTTATTTGTTAGACGAAACTTTGTTTTGGATAAAAACATCACAATGTAAAAATCCAAATTACGAGTGTTGAAACAGTGTTAGTTAATAAGAGGATGGTAACTATACAATACTTTAATTCTCATTTAGAATATGCAACATAACCTTAACTTTATAATACAACTAGCTGTCCCGGCGGACTTCGTTCCACCCGATCAGCTTGTATGCGGAAAAATAAAGTATTGTATTTCCCATTTTCCCTGCAATTTTCCCGGTTTTTCTCTACATAAGAACCTTCTTCTGACAATAACTAACACAACAAAAGAAGAATTAGCCAAATTGTTTCAGTCGTTCGGAAGTTATGCGCTTACCAACACATTTAGCAATTCGTTTTTATATTATAGATAATGCAATTATATTTAAACGAAACAAACTACGAGTATGAACAAACATTTAAATCTATTAATTTCTTTCAAACAAATGCCCTAAGACGGCAAGTTTGCAAGATTTTACAAAGATTGAAGGATCTAACTAAAGATTAACTTTAGAGCGGAAACTTTTGGATCTTAAGACAAGGTAAAGTTTGTGATTCCACAGAGTGTAGAGTAGAAAGGTAATAGTTGAGTAGAAAGTTTAATTACTTCCCCGTCTGCAGGAGAGCAACTACTGGCATGGCCGGCGCGCTGTTTCCGCACACAAAACATTATAGTTTTAAGTTGAAATGTATGATTACTCACATCTGCTAATTAATGTATTCCTTTCGTAAACTTAGATGAACAGTATTCTGACTTTGCTATTGGACTATTTAACATTACTGTAACTGTTGAACTAGTATAACTGTTGAAAAATGATTTTTTTATGATATTGGAAGGCAGACAAGCAGACTGATTTCCTGATGGTAAGAAATTCACACCGCCTAGAGACACCAAAGGTGGTAGTGGTGCGTTGCCAACCTGATGCCGGGATGTTAGGTCTTGAGCAAAAGTATGTTTACCAGCTACCTTACCCTCCGAACCGGAACACGTCATGACGTTATGGTGGCAGGAATAGGTAAGGCGGTTGTACCAATCAGGGTGAGTCGCTGTGAAACTCTACCACCTAGTCAGATGTCACGGTGTTATAGACGATTAGCCTATGCTCACCTTTTACGAGCTGCCTGGCTGGAAGGCAGATGGTCTATTCTGCAAAGGAGCCCGGACAAACACGGGGAATACCCTACAACAGTTGTGTAGTAACAAAAACACGTTGAAGAAGTTACTAGCAAGATATCGTAAACGTTAATATGCATTACTTTAACCTTCACATCTCAAAAATATAGAAAGTTACGTGGATGGAATAACAATTGGATAAAAACTATAAACACAATCCCCTACAAAAAATAACGAAAATATGCGGAATCATGTTTTGAAATTCTACACAAATATCGCACAGAAAATTACTGTTTGTAGGTGAAAGGTGCAAAGATAGTGTCGATTGGTCACATACGGAATTTCGTTTTGATGTTTCCGTTGGGGATTATTCCGCGTGTACGTGGCGGGTCTAATAATACGTTTGAAACTTTTGCTGTTCCGCAATGGGATTCTGCTTAGATCTTTAAAACTACGCAACATATTTCGATGCGGTTTTTTAATAGATAGAGTGATTCAAGAGAAATGTTTATATTTCAAACAACATAGAAGTTTGTCCACCCATACGAAGCTGGGACGGGCTGATAGTTTATAGAGTTACATAGTAAATATAGGCATACTTTACATAATAAACACAAAGTAAATTGTAATCACAGATTTCATCGTTTTGAAAATATCATTGATTTATAATAA
>NJDD01012018.1:22322-38529 GCA_002245505.1 Calephelis nemesis | reverse complement strand
CTAATAAAAATATGTTGCCTGGGATTGGATATGAACGTAATACAAATAGACAAACCGGTAAACATTTATATAACCTTCGTTTTGGCTTTTAAATAATGTATACAATTGAGTGCGAGCGAAGTGTATGGAAGAGATAAAGTAAACGATCGCAGTAGGGCTGAGCACTCTGCTCGGCCCACAAACCTCAGTGAAGTTACAAAAAAATTGCGAGATTAGCAACAAAATTAGTCATTCAAAAAAAACGATCGCAGCGCGTGCTGCGGCATAAATGTGTAACAAAAGGGGTTAGTGAAATTTGATAATCAAACGTTTTATTTCATTTTTTAATGTTTATTGTTATTGTTGTGTTATAATCTTAAAAAAAAACTACTAGACTGTGTGAATTATAGTGTAGCCAGTTAAGTTTTATATTTTTCCTATAGCAACCTGAAAAATCAAAGAATCAAACGGGTATATGTCGTAAAAAGTAAAAGGAAGTGATGTTGGACAAAACTTTAAAAAAAATTGTTAAATATAACAATATTATAATATATTTACTAATTACGTCATTATTGTTCATTGTGGTTTATGTATCGCCATGATATTTAAAACCTGACGACTAAATATGTAGAATTTCATAGGAGACAAAACATCAGACGCGCAAGCAAACCCAAGTCCCTAAGATACTATCTTAAAAAATATCAAAAGCGAAAGGTTAATGAGTCATAAATACTAGCATGATATTCAGGCCTGGTGAAGGCTGGACTCTGCAGCAGATGCAAAACCCCAAGAAAAAAGTAATGGAAATAGGAAATCAAATTCAAACTCGTCTGGTTACTCAAGAACGTCAAGCCTGAAGAAGAAAGATCTTTATTTTCAATAGCTTTATTTAAATTGGTCACTGTGATGCTTGAATTAAAGTTGGTATATATTTCAACAACTTGAAGAAATGTAACAACTAATCCCAGAAAAAAAACGACGGGTCGCTCTCCGGGAGTGCCGGCATTGGTGAAAACTTGAATGTTAACGTTGTGCATTTTTTTTTATATTTTGGAATGGTTTGCACGAATTGTTTTCCTAAAATACTTTCATTTTCCTTTTAATTGTTTTTAACAAATGTCTATAACAACACTTTTCTTAGCCTTTCTATTATATTTTTTTACAAAAATACGATGCAGTTATCATCCACTTTTTGACATACTCCTCTAAAGTTATTTTTACAAGGTGACGCTAATACTAGGCAATTATTGTTTTTAAAAATGTTTCATGTTCAGATTTAGCTTTATTGCTATGTATAAATGAACGTTATGTCAAAGTATGTCAGCGCTAACGCTTGTTTAATCTACAAGCGCTCACAGCTCCGGATATTATAATCAAACATAATCCTTATCATGATAATTATACTGAGACACGATGTATGTGTTATCGTTCTACGTGTAAAGAGGTTGTCCCATTTGTGAAATCGAAGCAGCAGTCCTGTCTACAGTGGCTTAGTTATTTCCGACCTATATCTAGTGTACATGTATCTTAAGCTTAATTTTTTTAATCTAGCATTTATCTCGATCGTGACTGTATTTTCTTAAATGTAAAATTCTCGTGTAAAAATTTTAGTTTACCGTACTCTTCCTAAACGACTTTACCGATTTTCACCAAATTTTATAAGCTTATTTAGTATCATTCAGATCCGTTAGAAGTTTAAAAAAAATTTCGACGACTTTTCTAATTCTGAGGTCTGAGAATATGCTACAATCTATTTTCATAGCCCTAAGTAATAAGGGTTAAACTCAAACCAATTTTTATACTAAAATCACAGTAGAAGAACAACGCCTGCCGGGTCAGCTAGTCTTTTTATAAAAATACTAACTATCCTGACTACGAACCAGCCAACTCATGTTATGTTTTTTCATCTTGATTTTGGAAATATTTTAATACTTTTTTTTCTGTTCTTATGAGCTGAGATGATAACAATAACATGTCTAAATATCATCAAAATCAGTACAGCTGTTCTTGAGTTATGTTTTGGTGTAATACAATTCTAGCATAGTTGTATGTAGATATAGATTATAATCAATTAAATTAATTAATCTGGGTACTATAAGGCGTAAGACAGAGTATAAGAATACGACCCATCTGATGGTCAAAACAATTAAGGCCCATACTCGTAGACACCGCAGATATTATAGAAGCGTCGCTGCCTAGTGACTGGCTCCTTTTTTGGAATGACTAATGTGTTGCCAACCTCGCGGTTTTTACAACTTCACTGGGCTTTAAACTGGCTCCGTATTATTCCTAATAAGGGTGCAACAATATAATTATTTTTGATTCTATTGTCTAGTGGTCTGGTTGTTGGACTTGAGTTTCTGATGTCCTGAGTTCGAACTCCGTGTAGGACAACATCAACAAATTAGGTTTAATCAATTTTTAACAAAAACATTGTTTAATATTAACACCGGTTGTTTACCTTAACAACAAAGATTAATTAGATGCATTTTTAACGAAAGATACGCTGACAAGAATGTTTCATATTAGGAGAATATGCTACCTATGTAGCTTTAAGTTACAAAAGTAGTAACAATACAATGAATTTTTTCAAAACTTGATCAATAGAAATGTGTGGATAATGCGGATAATAGACGAAATGAATGAAAAACGAAAAGAAAATTTTACACACGTTTCCAAAAATATGGAAATTTTAATGTTTTTGTTGTTTTTATTGTATCTCTAATTTTTAACAATGTATTTTCTTAACATGACAATATCGTCTGACAGCTAGAAAGTCCTGTTTGATTAAAATATAATAGCAATTTGAAACAGGAAAACCTTATAAAAGGTTTAAATATCAGAAAAGTGTGATGTTTTTTAAAGTTTCTTTAATTGATTTGTCTGCAACTTTAATTTGAGGTACATTTATTTGCACAATATATTAAAATTCATGATGTTTTGTTCTTTTTTTTATTTTTTTTATTAATAATTATTTGTTTACTCTGTCTTACCGCACATTCGGTTAATGAAGTTTTAAAAAAGAGAGTTTTGGCGCCACCGAGAGAAAAGATGGTCGAAGTTTTTTCATAATTGTTGAATTTAGTGTTAATATTGAGTGAAATTAGTCAATTTTGGTGGCATTTTGTAAGATTTTGTTCAGCGGAAGTGCACAATTGAAATAATCATGTAGAAATTAGCGTATCATGTATTTCCTCGTTGCCGCCAAATCTCCTTACATGAGCTTGTGTAATGAGGCCGACGCTTTACCCAAGAGCCTGACATGACTTGCTGACGACTTATGACTAATGACTAATTATAATTGATCAAAACTGACATAAAATTTGATGCAAATTTCTACTTGACGAATGGCAAAATACTAACGTGAAGGCCAAAAGTTAAAGAAAGAAAAGAAGTTTTAAAAAATCACATTGTATAGTCCTCTGTACCAAAATATGACACCTATGGTCATTATGGCGGCAAAAATAGATAAAGTGGTGGATTTGAAAAAAAGGGCACGACAAGTTATTAATTAATGATAAACAAAACCAACCACAAATGTGAAAAACATTAGTTATTCAGAATTTATCTGTTTAAATTCAGAACTTATCATTATGTTTCTTAAAAAAGATTAAAAGATTGTTTTATTAATTAAATTTATTTTTAACATTTGTTAAGCGTATTAAAACTTTACATTGTCATAATTAAATTTCTCTCGTTGTCCCCAACTGACAAAAAGTTTGTATAGCCCAGAGCAAACACCCTTAAAATACGGGTCAAAATGAGGATTACCATGCATTTTATAAAATTGTGAGAGAGAACTGTGTTTGAATTTGACAAAAAATATTAAAAAAAATATTAATATAGGTGTTTCTAGTATATTTTTTTCTGTTTGTTTGTTATCATACCTTAAAGAAGTGAATACTATGAATACTGAAAGGAATAGGTACTAAATCAATTTTGTAATTCCCCTACTTTAATTAAGGATTTAAAATTAAACTCGTAAAAAGAAATTGTCTGATAGGAGTATAAGTAGGACATTTATCTTAATAAAATAAAACTCAAAGCATTAGTTGTCTGGCAAACAAATCATTGAGTATTTTAATAAAGTAATTAAATGTGATTATGTATGTGTATCTGACTGTCTACACGAAATTGACACTAAACGAAACCTATTCTATAAGTTTCATAAAACCACATTAAGAAATTTCAACTAGCAACTAGATTAATTGTAGAAAAATAACTAAACAAAGTTTTATGAAATTAAAATTTAAACTTTCACAAACTTAAATACAAACTTGCTGCGGCCGCAATTATGTGAGCGTTTTCTAAATTGCGACTTTGGTATTCATTTTATAATAAACGGTTTTCAATGAACCGTCGAAGAAACTTACATGGAATGTGGGTAAGTATCATCTCGATCACGTCAGTTTTCAAACAAACAAAACCGCAACGAAATCGGTCCATCCTTCTAAAAGTTATACACACACACACACACACACACACACACACACACACACACACACACACACGCATAACACTTCTAGTTTTTGAGTAACATTTAATAGTACATAACAAAATTGATGAGGTCTTCAAGATAAGTGAAAAAAATTACAATATTAATTATAACTCGAAAAACACTAGTCTGATCGTGACAAAATTAATAAGGTAATTAAAACTTAGGACTCATGGCCCGCCTTTTTAAAAATAGACTGTATTGACGGAGTAGTCGCGAAAAAATATACAAAACAGGCGTATTGAGAACTTCCTCCCTTTTATAGAGTCGGTTAAAAACAAAACCCTCTTTGTGCACTAGTAGATTCTTTTATATAAAAACGATACAAAAACTGTATAATGTATATAATTATACGTATTTACCCATTTCAGCACTTTACGTTTGAGGGGGCTAGACCATAATTACCTAGCTGGGTTGGCGTCTGGCCAAGCTTCCCTGCACTGGTTACGCCGCTGTCCGCAATACTTATGATATTTTAGTTTGGTTATTTATGGGAACTCCCAGTTGAAGAGGTGGATTTTATTTAAGTATTGACAAAAATGATTTATTTACTGTAAATTTAAACTCAAGACTGACAAGCACACAAGCAAATTCCCTTATGTGAAATACACGTCGTATATACACATTATATTTGGTGGTGATGAGTCTCCAACATAAGACGTTAAACCTATTCCGTAAGTTTATTGTATGTCTATACTTTCTCTAACCGAAACATGAAATTATTTATGAAAACACCAACGCTATGACGTAAAAATTCACAAACACAAACACTTATACATTTTCTCGCACATCCTATCACATTTCCTTTATTTAAATTTTGTTTAAAAACTTAACCCGGTGTGCACCTAGCTTAAGCTTGTATATTTATGCAATGGACGAGCGGTGTCGCCTAACACAAGTACCTCGTACTTAAAAGGTGACTCCATCAACTAACCACATTTTATTGTAAATTAGTTCTGAAATAAATATTTTTGATTTTTTTTTTGAAAAATTGCTAAAGAGATATCAATCTGAGCCTTTACTAATAGTTACTTCAGATTATATTCAGTAATTTATTTATAGACATTTAAGGCCATTCGGATCTGACAAATTTAATTCCCTTAGTTCCTAGAAGAGGCGCTGTTCACAATTTTTCACAGAAATAATTTTAGGAGATGAACTCTGAACTCGTCGTAAACTCTCTGAACTCGTCGTAAGAGCTCCGAACGTTCGCTGTAAAACTCTTTTCCAAAGTGTAGGTTACAGTTAGTACCAAAAATTGAAGCTCTCTTCTTACAAGCTACTCCTACTGCTGTGTCATCAGCTGTAGGTAATCTTTCCCTGTGTTGGTCCTGGCTCCTTTGGAGAATAGACCCTCTGCCTTCCTGCCAGGCAGCTCGTAAAAGACGTTAAAAGGCTTACCGTCACTAACACCGTAACATCTGACTTGGTGGTAGAGTTTCCCGCTCCCGATCGGCTTATTTTTTGCCGACATATTGAACCAATATCGTGGTAATATCGTTGGTTTGTATAAAACTTAAACTTACTATACACTAAAACCTTCTTCAAGAATTGTTCCATCTATTATTGAAAACTGAATAAAAATTCGTTTAGTACTTTTCGAGTAAATAGCGAACAGACAGACAGACAGACGCGACGGGGGACTTTGTTTCATAATATGTATTGATATGTACTCTCCGACACTTAATAATTTTTGTTATCTCGCAATTAAAGTTACTGTAAGAAAGAAAAATACATCCTGAGATCAGAGTTTTTAAGGATTTCGTGGAGATCAAAATCAAATATAGCCTAAACTAGTATGTGTCCACGTCATCGGCTTAATTTACAATCCGAGAAGTGTTTTTGTTGCTTTTAGCTGAGGCTCGAACTTTGTAACTGAACTGAGCTTGAACTTTGTAAGAAATTCACGCCGTCTAGAGACACCAAAGGTGGTAATGGTGCGTTGCCAACCTGAGGCCGGGATGTTACACCTCGAGCAAAAGTATGTTTACCGGCTACCTTACCCTACAAACCGGAACACGTCATGATGTTACGGCGGCAGGAATAGGTACCTAAGGGGGTGGTACCAATCCGGGCGAGTCGCTGCAAAACTCTACCACCTAGTAGTTCTAGTAGATGATCACCTAGTCTTTTATGAGCGAAAAAAAAGAATTTCAAAATTTTTGGAAACTAACGATAAAATGCGTAGTAAATGCGCCGGCATTTACTGTGATTTGATATTTTTCTCACGTATAGTCGATCAACCCTTGAAGTCATTATAATTTGTTATTTATTTTCACCGAACACCCACTTAACCCATTCAATTTAATAACCGATCCAATTTTCGCAGAGCAAGCGTAATCGCTACACGCTATTAAAGTAATTACATACGCGTGAAACAATAACTAATTAATAAATTTAATTATTGCTTGTGTGTGATCTGATTATAATATACCTTTACCTTACCTAACTCTCTGATAAATCAACGTTTAAATAAGCAGAAGCTTTAAATAAATTCGTGACCGACAGGAATCGATTAGACCCGGCTTCGATTCTGTAAAGTTAAGAGCGTATGACTATTTTTAATGGATGTATAGATTTAATATTTTTGTTATATATAGTATTCATTTACTTAAAATATGGCTTAGTTATAGTTGGAAGCTAATAAATAGAAATCTTCTAATTTTTCTTGATTACACCTCTTAAACAGTAAAGTAATGCATCTAATTGCATATCTCGCCAGGTGGTGGTATCTACCGTCAGTACAAAAACAAAAAACTTGAACCTTATAAGTATTTTTTGTTATTTTATAATTCAGTTTTCCATTAATGAAGGGAAAGTTATTAGCTATTTGGATAAGCATCAAATTGAAAATTGTAGCTAAGGGTATCCCGACCCGACCTGACCCGACTTTTCTTTTCATAAGGACCTACTTTAGACAAATACTAACGCAACAAAAAATAGTTAGCAGAATTGGCCTATCCGTTAAGGCTTGATGAGATGACCACGCGAAATGGGGATCCTTTTTTATAACAAATAGTTTGTTTTTAAAAATTGTAGTGGGTTGTACCGTGGAGGAAAACAGTAAAGATTTTAAATTTAAATCCTTGGAAGTTATACGAGTAAAACGAAGAAATGTGTTTAAATTATCCGAGACCTGCTTTGAATGAAAGAACAAATTCTATAAATGTATTAACTTGTCACAAAACACTAAAATGAACTCGTTTTGTATTGAGTTAGGCTTCGTGTTGTCCCTCGGAAGCAAGTTCGGCGTAAATTAGCTCAGCTGACTTCAAGATCTGAATAATAATCAACTCAATTAGACTTCAAGTAGCGAAATAGATGAAATAACAATCACTAGTCTTTATTGCTTGTCTCGTCTTGTTTGTCTTGTAGAGTTTGCCTTAGTATTGTTTTACATATAATTACTACATAGAATTTTAACTCCATGTTTATACAAAGATAAAAAGTTGTTTATTATTATGTACTGTAAACTACCGCTTACATTTGAAATATGTTGATAGTTGATATGGGAATCCTCATGAAGTCAAGTCCAATACCTGAACCGCTAGATCATAGAATATGAATATTTCAAGTGCAAAAGTTTGTTTTTATCATTTTACCATTGTAACTAAGCGATTAGGGTAAAATATGTGAAAATATTAAGACTAAAGAGCGACAGAAGCTTCTTCTTATCCAGATATCTAAATGGGTTGTCGTGAGAGAGCTGTAATATGTTGGCGTTGCCGTTGGCAACATCTTAATCGCCTCTGTGGTCTAGCGGTCCGGGGTGTTGGACTTGACTGCATGAGGTCTCGGGTTCGAATCCCGGGTCGGCCAACAAAAAGAAAATTGGATTTTTTCAAATTTCTAATAAAAAAAATGTTGGTCGAGATTGGAAATGTGCCCGGTTGGCAATAGGCTTGCCACCTATCACATTATGGGACTTAGTGTCTTCGGCTAGTCGTGGGTGCCCTGGTTGTGCCTCTGCCTACCTCTTCGGGGATATGGGCGTGAAGATACTTACTTACTTACTTACTTATTTAATCTAACTGTTAAATGTCTGTAGAAATGTCGTGTTCAGTCTAATTTGGCAGCACTGAAAGTGTTTTGTCTCTTTCTATTATTTTCGTTTGCAGAAGACAGCGATAACCTAAAATTAGTTAAGTGGGTGTGCAACAAAATTACCACCATTGTCATCTTTAAACTTATTTTAAAACCTTATGCTACAAAAAACAAAAGTATTTTTTGCGGAATAAGGCAGCGAACGAGGACACGACACTCGTGGTAGAAAAGTGTATTGTCGACAATGAAACATTTAATCTATGCAAGCATTTTACGGGCTGCCGGTCAGAAAGGCAAATGGACTATTCTAAACAGGTGACCTGAACCAACACGAGGATAAATGTAACTAAAATATAACAAGTAAATCACTGCAAGTGCTTTTCTTACATAAATAATTACAAAGAATTTTCAGCAAGTGCCGAGAATAGAAAGTTTGAACATCCTTACTTCGTACTTAGTAAATACTTGAATGTGAAAATTGTGGTGATGATTAGATGGTATACGTGTATTTACTCCTCAGTCTACAGATTTGAATGGAAACACTACATCACTACATGAGTATAATAAGTATTCAGCGACATACATAACCCAATTTTCATCTAGATACATCCTTTGAAATGGTTTAAAATACGCTGGCAAAGCTAAATCTGCAATGAAGGAAACTGTAAGTTAGATGGTTTACCTCCTGTTGGAAATACTTCTAAGCTTTGTATTAATAATACTCTATCTAAATACTGTTGCTTTGTTTAAACCTAAGCTTTTCACCAATCAAAATTAAGTTAGGTTTAATCGACCTTCGAATTGTGAGACAGACAGAAAACACAATTGTTGTACAGAAAACTTAAACATAGCTTAACAAGCTCAAACTGACCTTGTGTTAGATCAAACTTGACTTGTTAAATCTTTAATATGTCACTATAATGTTATATTACTTCATCATCATCATCATTAGCCGGAGGACGTCCACTGCTGGACTTAGGCCTCCCCCAAAGAGCGCCACTACTTACAGTCACCAGCCGCTTGCATCCAGCGACTCCCCGCGACTTTGACTAAATCATCAGTCCATCGGGTGGGAGGTCGTCCAACACTACGTCCTCCGGTGCGGGGCCGCCACTCGAGATCATTTCTTCCCAAACGGGTGTCGGTATTACTTACATTACTTGCTATATCGCAATTGGCCTCTTTTCAATCACTGGTTGCTTTTTTAACCTTCGAGACAAAAGTGGTGGTGTTATAAGTTAAGATGGGTCTTAGCCACATTACATGCAGGTTTTGTTGGGAGTTATCGATTTTTTTACTTTAGCAGTATTATTATTAGATAAAGCGGTGGTGATCGGAACTCATTTACTCTTGCGGAATTGTGAAGATCCGGCTTGAGACACCTAGAAAGATTTCCTTTGCTCACATAGCTGAAATACAGTATTATAATCTAGATTTAGAAACAAAGCCAGATGATTTTCGCAACTAGTATATACATCATTGTATAAACAACTAAAATGGGTAGGTAATACAAAGCTAACCGTTGCACCGATCAAAGGTAAGTTAGGTTCATTTCACGCAGCATTGCAAAGCAAACTCGTGCTTGGTTTACACTTATTAAGTTAATAAATAGTTACCAAAATTTAAGTAACTTAAGGTTTGTCTATACGTGTCAAGTCTTTCAGTTTACAAGATAGATTAACAATGCAAATAGTTTAAAATCCCAAAATCCAGAGACTTATGTCATTTTAGCGAAGCTGAAATTTTATTATGAATTATATATACTTCTTAAGAGGAATGCGTTCCGTGTACCTGCTAGCTTGAAAGCGGGTCCGTTGCTGAGGCAGCACGACGTTACATAGAAACCTTACTTACCTACGTCGATGTAGAAACGCTCGTAATCATAGATTTTTTTAGGAATATTATTTTATAATTAAAAATTATTATCGCCAGAGATTGCACGAAACAATACTTCTGCTAGACGTCTTTTAGGTTATATTTTATAAAATTAAAGTAAACTATGATAAAGTGGCTTACATGAAGTTCATATATGGGCTACCAGCCATCACTTTCTCTATTGGTGTAAGCGAGTAATTTTCTTTCAGCGAGCTAAGCTTTTTTTTTTCTCTATTAATTTATGTGCATAAAATATATACATTTTTTTAATTGAATTCAGTTTTATATGAAATTATGTATTGTTTGTGTATGCCAAATTAATCATGTTTAATTTTTTTTGTTCAGCTATAGACTGAAAACAAAACAACAAATTTAGTACCAACTGTAGGCTAGTCAATTAGTTTTGGTCTAATTTTTTTGTCACTGCAACAAAAAATGTGTATCACTGTACATAGATTGTTAGATTTTTAAAATACGGGACGTTTTTATTTACAATAAAAGATACTTAGAAATGATAGCTTTAAATACCCACTTTAAATTAGATTAAAATTAAATTTTACGTAATAATATAATGCATGTAAACTTGGCATAAGCATAGCTCGAGTTCAGCCCTTGTTAAGCCAAACTGCCGAAATTACACTATCGTTATTTTACTTCAGATTTCATATACGTGTTTGCCGTTCACCCGTGTAATGTAATATATTTTTGATAACATAATAATTGTGTTATTACGTTACTTTTATTTAATATTCTATGCTTTAAATAAATATATATGACTGTTACATTCAATTAAGCTTGACATCTGCTTAATTACGTCATCAAAATAATACTTTCATTTTTTAGTGTATCCGTTACATTGAAAATCTAAGATATATCGATATAAATCTTATTATCTTAAATATTAGTTATAAGTATTGCAAACTTTATACTTATTTAAATTGTAATGTTATTATTTTATTGTAATAGGGTATTTTAAGCAAATATAAATTCATGCAAATAAATAATAAGAATATATTTTTAATGACACTTATAAAGGCGATCACAAAAACACCTGGGCATGATAACGGTCTTAGTGACAAATAAAATATAAAATCACTCCCTTCTCACGATACAAGGATACCAGAACCAAAAAGCAGAAAGCAAACAATTTTGTATTTTGGTTTAATTATGTAAAACATCTACCTTACGAGTAATAATCTTAATTTAAACTAATTATAAACTAAACTGCACTTAAAAAAATTGTATTTTTTTTAATTTCCTAAATAAAATGCCCGGGATTGGACATGTGCCCGATTGTCAATATTCTTGCCACCTATCACATTGTAGGACTAAGTGTCTTTGGCTAATCGTGAGTGTCCTGGCTGTGCCTCTTCCTACCCCCTCGGGCATATGCTAAACTCCGCTTACATTTACATGAATATATTATTTGCGGCTTCACGGAGAATTGTACACTAAAATATACTGAAACAAACACACCCCTGCTTTAACAAAGAAGCTATCTTCATAAGGTAGCCTTTGTTTGAGGGTTGTGTGATATTCCTAAGCACTAAAACGCCTCTGATGGTTATTCTCTGTGATCGATGAAGCACTCCGTCATATTCTTTGAGAATGCACTGGTGTTCATTGTTTATTTAAGGTTTTGCCCTATATCGGGATAATACAGTATGCAATGTTGAATTATTGAGACCCGTTTGATGGTGTCCCTAGATTTCTCCGAAGCCCTATCATATTTGATTTTAAATTTTGAACATAATTTTGCGATATTACAAACCAGTTAAAAAAACGACCGTTTGCACTCCGGGAGTGCCGGTAAAAGTGAAAACTTGAATATTAACGTTGTCCATTTTTTGATATTTTGAAATGGTCAGGAAATAATTTAACACGAATTGCTTTAATTATCAGTATGAAAGTACTATCATTTATGTGGTAGAATACAATATTCTATTATTGCGTTATCGCACATACCTAACCATGACAACACGAACATTCGCGCAAGCGCCCTGCGTCGTCTTACGAATTTTGATCAGGCCACGTGTCCTGACGCGAGTTTAAAAGTTTTTACCCATTCCAAAAAAGTGCGTAACGCCGCCAAAGAAGTTTTCACTACGATAAATGCAAAATTCCAATATTTCAGACTAATATTAAAATTGCACCCAAACTTAAATGACTAACGAAAGTTGGAAGTTCGTACGTCCCATTGAATGGCATATTTCAACACCGTCTGGCAAGCAGCCACTGGAGACGACACTCCCTAATGTTTTCCTGTTTCTCCCTAATGTGCCTACTTAACTAACTAAACTTTCTTATCGAACAAACCAACAACTCACTTTGCAGTTCTAAAGTAATATCCACCAAAATTACGGTTTCAATCTTGTCATTTACTTCTTGCGGAACATTTTTTGATGGCTGAATTTTAATACCAGTTTTCAGTGTTTTGGAAAATATATTAAAAAATATTTGCCGCATCACTTTATATTATAGCCTTTATATTATACTAACTGCCTGTTCCAGCTTCACTCAGATGGTATTTTTTTTTATCATAAACAGATACGTACCCTATCCTATCTTTCAAGTTAGATCAAACTGCAAACGGTGTGCACACTTGATCGAAATCGCTTAAGTGGTTTAGGAGTTCATCGCGGACAAACAACGTGATACGTAATTTATACGAGTATGTATCAACTAGCTGTTACCCGCGGCTTCGCCTGTGTAGTCTATTTATTTAGTATTTAGCTCTCCAATGCTGCCCGTAAAAATGAAAAAAAAAGAAAATTTTTAGGTAAAAAAGCCTACGTTCTTTCAAAGTTAAATCTATTTTTGATTTAACTTTAGAAAAGTGTCAAACATTTGCCGTCAAAACGGAACATACATTTTCTCTTTTCTAATTTCACCTCAGATAAATAGTAGGAATACGTAATTGTCTTTAAAGTTTCATCTACACTTCGGCAAATACTGTAAAATTAACCTATATCCCAAGTTAAAGAATCCTCTAACAGAAGATTTTTTGAAAAGTTTAGAAATATACATAGTCTCTGTGGTCTAGCCTTCCGGCACCGGAAATGACTTCTTGAGATCCTAGGTTCGATCTCCGGACCGGGCAAAAAAAACAAATGAAAAGTGTAAAGTTTCAATTTTCTACTCCAAGTAACGTTGCCACTTGCCCGGGATTGGATAAGTGCTCGGTTGGCTACAGGATTGCCACCTATCATATTGTGGGACTTAATGTCTTTGGCTAGTCGTAGGTGCTCTGGTTGTACATTTAGGCAGAACTAACCCTTCGTGGATATCTTTAGAAACTCACATTTAGAAATTGTAGAAACAAAATTTTCAGCTTTGAATGTTGCCGAAAAATCAATCAGTCCAAAATTACAAACAATGGTAATTTCACATTAAAAGAACGGGATCTTCCAGGGGTAGAGTGGCATGAGCGGTCACTCTTGGTGTATTGTAGATGTAAATTAAAGATAGATTAAGGAGAAAGAAAGTTATTTTATTATGTTCCGACTCAACATCAAGCTCATTTTCATTATCTGTCTCATTACTTGTTTTGCAGTGTCAGACTGCCGAGAGAGTCGTAATCTTTTCATTTTTTCATAAGTATGTAATATATTATTATTTACTTAAGAATGTAATTAAATTGGAAAACTAATTACTGAAACAATTGTTCCTATACGATAAGATATCGTCGATCCACGGTAAAATAATTACCCTTAAATACTACAAAATCAAAAATAAGTGGTTTAGGAGTCCATCGCGGAAAAACAACGTGACACGTAATTTACACGAGTATATATCAACTAGCTGTTACCCGCGGCTTCGCCTGCGTAGTCTATTTATTTAATATTTAGCTCTCCAACGCTGCCCGTAAAAATTAAAAAAAAAGAAAATTTTAAGGTAAAAAAGCCTACGCCCTGTCAAAGTTAAACCTATTTTTGATTTAACTTTAGAAAAGCGTCAAACATTTGCCGTCAAAACGGAACATACACTTTCTCTTTTCTAATTTCACCTCAGATAAATAGTAGGAATACATAATTGTCTTTAAAGTTTCATCTGCACTTCGGCAAATCCTGTAAAATTAAACTACATCCCAAGTTAAAGAATCCTGTAACAGATTTTTTGAAAATTTTAGAAATATACATCGTCTCTGTGGTCTAGCCTTCCGGCACCAGAAATGACTTCTTGAGATCCTAGGTTCGATCTCCGGGCCAGGCAAAAAAAAACAAATGAAAAATGTAAAGTTTCAATTTTCTACTCCAAGTAAAGTTGCCACTTGCCCGGGATTGGATAAGTGCACGGTTGGCTACAGGATTGCCACCTTTCATATTGTGAGACTTAATGTCTTCGGCTAGTCGTTGGTGCTCTGGTTGTACATTTAGGCAGAACTAACCCTTCGTGGATATCTTTAGAAACTCACATTTAGAAATTGTAGGAACAAAATTTTCAGCTTTGAATGTTGCCGAAAAATCAATCAGCCCAAAATTACAAACAATGGTAATTTCACATTAAAAGAACGGGATCTTCCAGGGGTAGAGTGGCATGAGCGGTCACTCTTGGTGTATTGTAGATGTAAATTAAAGATAGATTAAGGAGAAAGAAAGTTATTTTATTATGTTCCGACTCAACATCAAGCTCATTTTCATTATCTGTCTCATTACTTGTTTTGCAGTGGCAGACTGCCGAGAAAGTCGTAACCTTTTTCATTTTTTCATAAGTATGTAATATATTATTATTTACTTAAGAATGTAATTAAATTGGAAAACTAATTACTGAAACATTTGTTCCTACACGATAACATATCGTCAATCCACCGCAAAATAATTACCCTAAAACACTACAAAATCAAAAATGTAATGTATCTATTTGGATATGGAAATCAACCAATATAAGTAAACTAAAACAAAACTTATTCATCTTATATATTAAAAGTATTATACGATTATATTCTGGAAAGAACAAATTAAAAAAGTAGCTCACTGCGTACAACCTTCCGTAAGAAGCCAACCACGCGTCTAGGCCGTGCAGTCGGTGGTTACAAAATCATATTATTTTTATTATTTATGACTGTAGTGTTCTTTGGCCGGACAGAATAGTATTTATCTTGTAGAGTTAACTTGGAACACCGAAACCGCCTTTCTCGCATGACAACTTGCCGGCTTGGCACGTCAGCTGTGGTCACAGTACTCAATAATCTGATGTTATTTTGAAAGTTCGATATATCCTATGATATTCATTTAATCGAATAATGTAACGAACAATTTCGTTTTAAATTACATACTTGTGATAAATAACGTATTACTTTGATATGGATTAACGTCTTGTTTATAAAAATAGCTTCGCAAATATCGCACGCACGGTATTTAAGTGCATTGCCACCTGGATCGGTTTGGTAGAAAGAGCAGCCAGTAAGCTTTAACAACAACATATCTTTACGCCAAGTCATTAACCGGGTAGGCAAAGTGTATGGAGTGCTAAATCTCACGATCCTGACAAACCTGTCTGGCTTCCTTCACATTCATTATTACCCTTTTCATACCAACACGCCGGTTTCGAAGGATATGTATATATTTTATAAGTATTTCTTAACATCAAACAACCCGTCTGCTTGTGTGCCATTCTTATACAATGAAAAGCCGAGTCCACAATAGTTTTATTCCCACATTATTAAAGTCGTAAATAAAAAAAAGGATGCATATCGAGAAAAGCGAGATTTAAAGGCCATTCAATCCGTCCCTCCGTGTTCAGTGAAACGATCCCTCGTCGATACAACAAGACAGATTGATGGATGCGATTACAATACTTCGTTTGATTCAGGGA
>NJDD01012018.1:6040-21077 GCA_002245505.1 Calephelis nemesis | reverse complement strand
AATTTGTCATACATTATTTTTTCAAAAATCTTAGAAATTACAGGAACTAAAGTTATAGGTCTATAATTGTTCATTTCACAAGTATCCCCTTTTTTAAATAATGGCTTGCCTTTTTTAATTTGACACACACAAACAAATATATTGATGATGACGATAAAAGATCGCAGATGGCGCACCATACAGTTTGGAAACAAAGTAATTGGTCATGATAAATGAAGATGGCGTTCTTATCAACAAGATATTAAAATTTATTATGGTCGAATTTCGACCAACGGGCAACCACTAGTAAATATAAATATATAAAGAACTTATTTTACTCTTATATTATGGCTATTCCACGATTTTAGCGCTGCACTATTGTGGGGACAACTGAAGCGTTAAGAGGCCTAGACGTTGCAAACTGTTTCTGGATTCTGGGAATTTCATCATTCCCAGAAATCCTTGTTCCTGACCAAGACTATACTCCTAGCATACACAGAGTATGCTAGGATTACTATTAACCCGATATTACAAATGGTACACTGCACCAGTCTATCGGTTAATCCATAGCAAAAGCCAAATAATCTTATATCGATTTTGTTTCATTGATTCGATGTTATTAAATAGTAGATTAATGTTTTATTTATTTAGGCGGCAATTTGGCTTGGAATAAATAAATGTTCCTGGACAAGTAACAAAAATTCAGTCTTACCCCAAAGTAAGCAAATTATATGCTTATGTTATGGGTGTTGGTCAACGATTCTAATACATAGTAATATTTAAATAGATACCAGAACAAATTTAATAAACACCCAGACCCGGAAATATAGACATATAAATGTTTATCACACAAATGACTGCCCCCGTCGGGGATTCAACCCGAGCCCTACGGTTGGTCGATGTAGCCAGGCGTGTTCGCTAGCCACTCGACCAACGAGGCGGTCAATCAATTGGCTTGCATAATTTTATTGTAGTATCTTCTAAAGAAAATAGAGAACGTTATGAGGACTTAATCTTGTTGGGTATAGGTTATTTGCGTTATTCCTTAATGGGTCTTCCATTGGGGTTAAAGTGGCGTTACAATTTCCTACTTCCATAACTACAGTGTTCGGACTCAAAGAATAGGGTAGCCTCTAGACTTGCTATTAGGACTAACACTCTGGGCTTTATGCAGATACACCTGTAACATCTATGGTGTCTATATTCAACTCGTAACTCGGCAACTGTTCCAACTAGATCTATCGCTATCGTCAATCATAAATACTTTAAGATGGATGGTATAAATACATTTAATATGATATTACTGTTTAGTACAATCACATTCCATATTCCTGTCCGTCTACCTCACAATCCTGTAGGTAAGTAATGATGTTATTCTCAGTGTTGATCCGGGCTCCTTTGCAGAATATACCACCTGTCTTCCTGCTAGACAGCTCTTAAAAGGCAAGCCTAGGCTTATCGTCACTAACAGCGTGTCATCCCATTAGATGGTATAGTTTCTAGTTTCTAGAATTAAGTTCTCTCTCTCTCTCTCTCTCTCTCTCTCTCTCTCTCTCTCTCTCTTTGCATTGGTACAACAGCCGTACCTATTACTGTCGCCATAAAGTCAATGCTTGACGTTGACTTTGGTTCAGAGGGTAAGGTAGCCGGTAACATCCCGGTTTCAGGTTGGCAACGTACCATCACCACCTTCAGCCTCTGCGCCGTCTTAGCGTTAATTTCTTATCATCAAAAAATACTTCTGTTTGTTTGCTTTCAGTATAAAAAAAAACCTTCTGAACAACAATCGTATTTTGAGCCTGTTTTGCAAATAAACTGTAAATACTGTGTATTTGTCGCTGGGGGCTTCCACTTGATTTCAGTGCACATAAAGAAATGATAGCAACTGTTACCGCACACTTCATCGGCGGAAATTGAAATAGCATTCTAAACTTGATTTTCTGTTGGCAACACTCGCTCCAATCCTGTATTGAAATCTGAAAATCACAGCGAATATTGAATGTTTCGCTTGCTCTGCAACTGTATGAAAAACTGCTTTTACAGTATTGAAAGGAAAATCAGGAAATGTAGAATGGTAAGAAATATACTTCGGCACCAGTCAATTCGTTAGTGTGAAACCCTTCTTTCTTTCAAAAAAATTAATAAAATATTTTCTTGCATTGTTTAGACTCTGTATTTTGTTTTGTATGTATGTTTATCATTTCGAATAGGTATAGTTTTCTTTGTAAAAGTCCACTTATTTCATTTCTCATTTTGATTTGACGAGTTGGCTGGAATAAAATTTTTTTCATTAGAGATAAGCTCACTTTTTGTATTATTTACTTAAGTTTTATTTCATTTTTGTTGTATGCTATTGCAATAATGAAAACGTTTTTGTTAATTACAAAGATGTTTACTTGATATCTTACCTTTTTTGTAGTATGACCGCGAATAAGGACGCGGTTCTCCTGATCGAGACCAACCAATGAATATTAGCTAATCTCAGTCACCTACTGAGCCAAAGTAGATAAAAAAGTTTAATTTACCCAGCGCTCACACATGCAAAGAATCGTATATGGCCATATATATATTATATACATAGACAACCTCGTTGGTCGAGTGGCTAGCGTACACGGCAACTACACCGACCAAACGACCCACAAACCCGACGGGTGCAGGTATTTGTGTGATGAACATTTAGACGACTGCATTTCCGGGTGGGGGTGTTTATTAAATATATTCTGGTATCTATTTAAGTACTTATATGTATTAGAATCGTTGACTAACACCCATAACACAAGCATATAATTTGCTTTCTTTGGGGTTAGATTCAATTTATGTGCCTTGTCCAGGGGCATTTATTATTTATATACGTTTTTAATATCACTCATGTAAAAATTTAAAAAAAAATGTATCTTTAAGTTCTTTTCTTTTCATTTGCACTTGAAGGAATTCCTTGTTTTTGATTGAATTGATTGAATTTGATGTATATTTCAAATGCAGTCAAACTGTTCACAAGTACATAAAAAATCGGATTTAAATTGATTCACTACGATTCTTTGGATTTTTTGATTCAGACTTGGTGACATGGGAACATGGGAAATTATTTTATTATTATTAAGTACTTTTTTTACTCTATTTACTTCACAAGATCGTCATTTAATTCTTTAATTAATTGACAATTAATATAAACGATAACTTCGTTAATGAATCAGTCAATCGTTTATTTGCGTATAATGTGGTACAAGTACGTCCGTGTTAGTCCGGGCTCCTTTGCAGAATAGACCATTTGCCTTTCTAGCCAGGCAGCTCGTAAAAGGCGAGCATAGGCTTATTATCACTAACACCGTGACATCTGACTGGGTGGTAGAGTTTCGCAGCGACTCGCCCGGTTTGGTACCACCGCCTTGCCTTTTCCTGCCGCCATAACGTCATGATGTGTTCCGGTCCGGAGGGTAAGGTAGCCGGTAAACTTACTTTTGCTTGAGGCCTAACATCCTGACCTCAGGTTGGCAACGCACCATTACCATCTTTGGTGTCTCTAGGCGGCGTGAATTTCTTACCATCAGGAAATCCGTCTGCTTGTTTGCCTTCCTATAACATAAAAAAAGTATCATTGCCGGTTTACACATTTTGGTCAATAATTTGTCATGCAAAATTTGTTAATGTTAAATAAGATTACAATCATTTAAGTAATTAAAAATAACAGAATCCTATTGGAAATCGTGTGCATTTCGAAAGTTTTAAAAATTTACATTAGGAAAAAAGATCCAAGTCCTATTTTTGACTCAATCCAACTTTTCTGTTTTATGTTAACAAGTTTCAGAAGTTAACTTCAAAGCAAAAGTTTTCAATAAAGGTAATATCGTTCACACAGTTTAATCTGTAAAAATATCTTGTAAGTATTGAGATCAGAGAAAGCGTTTTAGAAAACGGAAATGATCTTGGCAGAAATGACAATAATGTTTTTGGCCTAACACCAGACATTTATACTTCATATTGATAGTCTCTGGTGAGACTAGGAGAAACTAGGCGGCGATCACTTTCCATTAGGTGACTCACTTGCTTGCTTGCCTCCTCTGGTATAAAAAAACTGTAAGATGGTATATGAACAATTTTAGCGCAATAAAAGTGGAACAATCCGATTTCTATTTTAATAAGTCAGTCATCTATCTAAGTATGGAATTTTTTTTTATTTTCTCGGATTTCCCTGGGACTCCATTACCAAATCCTGGGTTAGTGCCAATGAGACCACCTTAGCTAATTCAAATAGAAAAATTAAAATCGAACATGTAACCTCCACCTTTTTCAAAGTCGATTAATCGGGCAACAAAAAAAGAAAACTTGTTTTTCAAATTTCTTATGATATAACGGTGTATTGGATATGTGTCCAGTAGGCGATAGGCTAGTCGTGGATGGCCCGGTTGTGCCTCTGCCTGATTTTTCTATTCCAGTTCGCAACATAAAAGAGACAAAAATACTAATACCAGACCTCTTATTGGTAAGCAAAATAAACATTGACCTATAAATAAATCATGAACGTTCCTGGGATAAGTTTAATAACGAGTTAAACTGTCAAATGTATATTGAATTGGTCCTATGTTACAAGCTAATTTTGAGTTAAATGTATAACCCAGGAATGTGCAAGTGGGCCTAAGAGTTACTTGAATGTTTCTGGTTTAAATTTAAGAATGAGTTAAACTGTCAAACATAAAGTGATTTAACCCTAGTTAAAAACTAACTCAGAGGTAAACGCTTAACCCAAGATACTGCAAGTGACCCTAAAAGGTTAAATGTTTCACCTGAACGTCAAAAGTGCTTACGTATAAAACTCTACAGTAAAATTAACACGTCTGACACAAAATGCAAATTACTGTTAGCAATAAACGGATTTTAGATTCTTGACTTTACGGCTTGTTGAAGAATAGTTCATGGAAAGGGAATTTTTAATCAAACACAAGCTGTTAAACAGGAATGAAGAACATGAAGCATACAATGTCAGTATTAGATTTTAAATCTAAATCGTGATTTAGTTTATAGCCGAATTGGGGCGATAACCTGACTTTACCTTTTCCCGTGTTGGTTCGGGTCCTCTGTTAGACTGAAGAGTATTTCATTAGATGCCGGAATAAAATAAACTAAATATAACAATTCTTCTGTAACAAATTTGTAATTACGTACGAATATTTAACGTATTCTGTGATGGTTTCAAAACAAAATTGAAATATATCACCTTGCGATGTTGTTCAAGTCAGCTAGTTGAAAATCAAATAAATAGTTCCGTGCAAAATGTTAGTAAAATGTATCTTTAATAGCTATAATATAAAAAATCAATTTGGTATCACGTGACCCACTAGAAATAGACTTGTGCTTGAACAAATGTATGACTTAATCCTTCCTTAAATTCTTAAATAAAGTAAGGTTGACTGGTAGAGAATGTCATGTAGCGTTAAGTCCACCTTTGTACACTACATTGCATGAATTTTAAATAAATAAATACTAACATATATCTGCGCAATATGTTAAAGGTACAAAGTAAATAATGAAAACTTATGTACATAATATATGCTTAGTGAAGAGTATTCTAAACTTCCATCAATTAGACATTTCCAGTAAGTAATAAATCAAAATTATGTTACTGATTACCAAACCGAAGTTATATTAACAAGTGTTGGGCTCGATACAAAGGAGTTTTGCTATTAAAGACAAAATTTAGCTAATTATAACCGGAGCTTTTTTTATGATATTGGAAGACAAACAAGCAGACGGATTTCCTGATGGTAAAAAATTCACGCCGCCTAGAGACACCAAAAGCGGTAATGGTGCGTTGCCAACCTGACGCCGGGATGTTAGGCTTCAAGCAAAAGAAAAAATACTGGCAACCTTATCCTCCGGTTTAGTTGTTTTTTTTTTAAATAACCAAATAGT
Organism: Calephelis nemesis; assembly: GCA_002245505.1. Taxonomy (NCBI): domain Eukaryota; kingdom Metazoa; phylum Arthropoda; class Insecta; order Lepidoptera; family Riodinidae; genus Calephelis; species Calephelis nemesis. Next base: position 15,191 of record NJDD01012018.1, on the reverse strand, counting down.
TATAAAAATTCAGTGTACCTAGACTAAAGTAGTCTGAGGTTCAAGTGAGCATTGCAGTCTTTATAACACAGTAACACAGACTATAACGTCAATTTGAACTTTGAAGTAAACATTAATATACATAAATTACTGACATCAATGACAAAAAAAGTATCTTCAAGCCCATATCGCTGAATGGGTAGGCAGGTACCAGGGCACACACGATTAGCAGAAGTGGAAAGCCTATCCCCAACCGGACTACGGACGGTCAATCCCCTCCGAAAGCATCACATCGAAAGCATTTTTATTAGAAAATTATTAATACAGTTTTTTTTGTTTCGTTTTACCCTACCCGTAAATCGAAACCGGGACCTCAAGAAGTTAAGTCCGACGCCGGACCGCTAAACAACACAGGCGACCAACGATGTCAATGACAAGTATACGTTAATATAGTATAAACACATTGCCAAAAGAAATGGTTGGTTTTCAACTAACTAGACTATCGGCCAATGTTAATAATGTATCTCAATCTAATGGATTGCAAGCAATCTAGATAGCTGCGTATCCGCCAGCCTATCCCATACCTAATTGCCATATTTATCCTGTCCAAAGATATGTTATTGGCAAGCGATAACATAAAAATGGATCAAAATATCAATCTTGGACAGCGAGTTTTGGATTAGGATTGATTATTAATATTGGCCGTAAATCTACTTCTAAAAGCAAATCTGTGACAAAAAAGTTCCCGTGTAAAACGAATGAGACTTAAACAATTGGAATAATACAAGTTATGAGTTCCGTACCGTCGCCACTACATTGTACCGGGCAATTTTCTGAACGGCTTATACCAAAGAGTTACGAGTGTGTTATTCGGTAATGTATGAGTTTCATTTGCTTAAAAGCTTTATACACTTGCTTTCCAAACGCATTTTGGGCGACGCCAGCGTCATTAAAATCCTGCCATTTTTAATATAATTGGCTGAAATTTATTGCTCTGGTGTATTATATGGTTGGGACGATTGAAATAATTTAACATGCAAACAAATGGTCGGAGGTGAAAACATTAAAGAAAAAATATTATGTCTCTAGCTGCTGATGCTTGTAGATAGGTATTACATTGGGATAAAAGTAATTAACACTATATACTTACCGGATTAATTGCAACTAGGCTTAATTTCTATTACATTCGTTTTGCCTTTTGCAATTGTGATATTTTTTAATTCATATACGAGTATAGATAAATTCAGGCACACTCTAACCTTTATTTATGGTTTTCCTGTATATGTGTTTACCCAATGTACCTAAATATCTGATTGTATTTTATTCCCCGTGTTGGTCTGGGTACTTTATGTAAAAAAGTCCATCTACCTTTCTACCTAGCCGCTCTTAAAAGGTTATATTGTTCATTAACCAATGGCGGTAGAGTGATTTGCAGTAACTTGTCCATTTTCATTAACTTATTCCTGCCACCATAATGACAATGTCATGTTGGAGCCCTTACCATGAATTTACGGCTGGTCAATTGTACTGTACTCGTTACCGTCTCTGTAAATTATTTGTATGAAAACTTTGAACAGCGCCTCTACTGGTAATTAAGATAAACACATTTAAGACCAAAAGTGTCATAGATTTCGACATAATACTTACCGAACGTAATCTATACCAATTCATGGTAAAGGCTCTGTCTGTCTAAAGGTTACGTAGACTTACACATAAGGCTTAACAACTCCGTCATAGAATGTCCACACATGTCTGTCCACTTAATGTGTCTCTGTGTCTCTTTCCATCAAAGGAGCCGTGTGCTTGTTCGCTGTCTTTTTTTTTAATAACATAGCTTATTTCTCTATATATATATTTACAATGACGTAACACTCAAACCGAATTAACCGATGCGGTACCCACAATGTTAATTTTTTATGCTTAGTGTTGTTTTCTAAGATGTTTTAACATTCATAATTGAAAAGATGAAAAAATTCGATAAAATTAAGTTCTGCTATCTATTATACTCGTATCTATCAAACACTGTACACGGGGAGATTTGTTTATTTATTGTCTGTTCTTATTTCACGATATATTCTTAGTGATTTTACGCGATGGTTTTGTGTATGGTGATAGAAGGAAGGATGGAGACTGATATAGGCTAGTTATTATTTTATTTTAAATGAGTATTGCAGGAGAGCTCAATAACTTTGATACGCAGGCAAAGCAGCGGACAACATCTATACATTAGGTCACACCGTTCTCACCAATAAGGTCAGATCACGCTTGACTGAAGAAAGGAGTGCAAACCTCAGTTCGCAACGCTAAGTTAGTGAGGGTCACATTTGCATATCTTTGAAGTCGAAATCTTTACTGTTATTGCGATCCGAGCTTTCCTCGAAATGTTTTTCCTTTACAGTTAGTAAATGAGGAAAAGGTAAAATAATATTATGTTTAGCTTAACCAACTTTTTTGATGTTACTGAAAGGCAAAACAAGCACATTTCCTGACAGTAAGAAATAGAATAATAATAATAAATATCCCTGGAGAAGTCACACAAATTGAATCTAACCTCAAAGTAAGCAAATTATATGGTTGTGATGTGGGTGTTAGTCAACGATACTAATACATAAAAATACTTTAATATATACCTACCGGAATAAATTTAATAAACATCCAGACCCGGACCAGATATGCGGACATCCAAATGTTCATTACACAAATGCCTGCCCCTGTCGGGAATCGAAACTCAAGCCTCGAATGGTCAAAAATTCTTTTGATGATTTATTTATTAGAAAAATAGCTCAAGATTTTGAGATGGAACCTTTTTCTGTCTTTCGAAAAAAGAATTAGTTATCAAATCCCGACTTCATACCTAATGAAATAGAGTTTTGCAGTTTTACTGCATATAATTAACAAGTATGACCATTGCAAATATTATGCTTATTGCTTTATGGAAAACGACCGGGGAGTTCATTGTAAAAACACAAACATTGGTATTTACAGAGTGTATGTCAAACTCAGTTTAAAGAAATTATCTATCATTAAATATCGCTACATAGTATAAAACAAAGTCGCTTCCTCTGTCCCCATGCCCCTTTGTGTGCTTGAATCTTTACAACTACGAAACGGATTTTAATGCTGTCTTTTTTAATAAATAAAGTGATGGAAGAGGAAGGTTTATATGTATACTTCATAACCCTGCAAAACCAGAGCTGGCCGCTATTATAATGTAATGAGAACTATATAATGTTCTGTAACTTTCAAAAAATATATTGGGAAGTTACAGAGCGTTAAATTCTTAGAGAGAAGAGTTACAGAGAGTTAAATATCATTTAATCATAAGAAACACTACAAATGGAAAGACTGCTCGGGGAATTAATAACTGGGACACGAGCGGAACTGGTCTCCGTTTAATTGGTAACTCTTAACACACTTTGTCCCGACGTAACGTTCTGCTGAATTAAAAAACCTTTTTGTTATCCATTTATGCAAATAAATCGAATTTTCTACAAAAATGTCAATAAAAATCAAAAACCAACAGCTTGTTTAACTTATTTAAAGTTTACTTTTCTGAATGACAACTGAGTTAAGCGTAATACATTTACTATATTTGATTTTTTCTAAAACTACCAAATACTCATATATTCAACTATAACAGCGTCAGCAGGACTAAAACTTTAACTTAAATCAAATTTACGGTAGTACATAGTAGTTTAATTTTTAGCCCTAATGTTGCTGTTACAAGCGAAACCGGTAGGCTGTTTATAAAATAAAAAAATATTAAAATAATAAAAAAAAATAAAAACAGTAAAGGTGTTTCTTCGTTTAAAGGTATGATACATTACGGCTTATTTTTGTAGTGTTTTGGTAGTTAGTTTATTACACTAACATTTTTTGTATTTTCCCGCCCATATAAGGTAAATATCAGTTATAGAATATCGTCTCTGTGGTCTGACGGTCCAGGTGGCGGACTTGACTTCATGAGATCCCGGGTTTGATTCCTGAGTCAGGCAACAAAAAAAATGTGTTTTATCCAATTTTCGGATAAAAAATGTTGCTTAGGATTGGATGTGTGCTCGGTTGACGATAGGCTTGTCATCATCTCATTGTGGGACAGTGTCTTCGGCTAGTCGTGGGTGCCTTGGTTGTGCCTTTGCCTATTCCTTTAAGGGTGTGGTCGTGAACATACTTATAAGTTTATTTGTCACTATTACCACGATAAAAACTAGAGTAAATTTACATGTTGACGCACCTACATTGGGGTCAACGTTTCATATATACCTCTTCCTTTTACGATCTAGAATTTAGGAAAGCCGAAGTAGATTTACTGGCTTATCTATAAAGGTAGAAATTTGAAACACCAACATCAGCCAGTTAATGTTGTCGTCTATAGGCGACGACTATTTCTTACCATCAAGAACCGCTTGCTTATTTGCCAAACCTTACAAAAACATGTTTAAAAATAACATAAAAAATTACTTGAAAACAAAGCACAAGAGTAGGATATTATATACATTACTAGCTGTTGCCCGTGGTGTCGCCCTTCACAGGAACTTCATTATTTTCCACAAGTTACCCTCTATGTGTATACCAAATTTCATGAAAATCGGTTTAGCAGCTTTTGCGTGAAGGAGTAACAAATACACAGACAAACCTCCGTATTTGTAATTTTAATAGGATTAAAGTGATTAAATAAATGTATAACAAAATAATTGAATATTAATACAGTAATACATTATTTTAGTAAGTCGGATGAAAATGGAGATCTAAAGTTGAGTACACTATTGGCAGCTGTTAAATACCATCGCGGTACTCGGTTTCTACGTACAGTGTGTGATTTTTTCATAGATCTAGTATAGTATACTAGGTACTATAATGTATACATATATGGACTTTTGTGCAATGTAGATTATAGATTTATAGTTCGTAAATACAAAAGAACAAAAAATTTCTCTTTTTTGAGATATCTACACTTATAAAGTTAGATTGTTAAAGATTGGAATTTGTACAAAGAAAACAATAAATAAAAATAGGTAAAAGAGACTAAACAGGAGCAACAAAATACATTTTCAATCAGTTTAAATTTTTGGTCTATTTGTTTGTCTGTCTTGCTGTCTGTACCACGACTCAGACTCACGCCTAATCTATTGAACTAATCTGAACAAAATTTAGTATGCAGGTACCCCGCTCACTAAAGGGGTCCTTGTGTGTAGGGGTAAAAATAAAATGTAAATTTGCTATAATTCATTAATATTTAGTCTGATTTCATTTTTACTTGTAACATATCCTTTACAGGTTGACAAGTTTTGTAGTACACAAATTACATACATAACAACAATCAGTAGAAAGTGACCAATAACTTGAAATCCGGAATGTAGAGAAATAGTTGAACGTATAGGATTCTTACATATACTTACATATCTTCGGGCTAAGTAAGCGCAGGGTTGGCAGAAAGTATCAAGGTAAACGATATTCACCGGTTTCGGTTAGAATTGTACAAACTGACATATCTCTACCAATTTTTACACATTATTTTGAATAATAACTAGCAATGCTGTGCATTAATTTGAGCATGTAGGTATCCACCACCTTACCTATTCCTCGTGACATACTCAGGAAAGGTAATCGGTAGACTTGCACAACAGGCCTACATTCCCGGCCACAGGAAATCGACGCACCTATAACATCTATTGGCCAGGCCATGATTGTCTCTTACCACATTAGAAGACACTTGAGCTGGTTAGCTGACCTATCGCATAAAAAAAGTTTAATTACTTAGAACCGTCTGTACGTAGCCGGTTACTTGTACATTTCGGTTGAATGTAATTTAAGTCCATCTGAAGCTACCACAGGACAGAAACGGACAAGGACCGGGAGAATCCCTCTGTAGTTCGCGACAGTGTAACTCCCAGAAGCAATGTTCCCGCTAAACTTAACGTTTGGTACAATTACACACATGCTGCTTGTAGTTTCAGTTAAGTGTCTAAGTGGATAGATAGACGCTCGGTGCAGCTTGATTTAAGCATTTATTTGCAAAAATTTCGTTGCTTTGAGATGTCCCATGTTTCATGTTTTTCGTACGTAATTGGTCCCTTGCTTAGGTTTTTTGATCTTTCAATGCTTTTGCGGAGTTGTGCAATTTTTGTGATAGTTAAAATGTTTAAACTCTCGTCAGGATACGTGATTTCATTTGAAAATTCGTAAGACGGAGGCAGAGAGAAATCACCGAATGTTGTCGCCGCATTGTTTGTGTGAGTGTACCGTTTCAAATGTTTGCTGGTATTTTCCATTCTATTTCATATTTGTACGTTCCATTGCTATGTATGAGTTTTTTTTATTATATTAAAAGGCAAACGAGTAGACGGATTTCCTGATGGTAAGAAATTCACGCCGCCTAGAGACACCAAAGGTGATAATGGTGCGTTGTCAACCTGAAGCCGGTATGTTAGGCCTCGAGTAAAAGTAAGTTTACCGGCTACCCGCTACCTTACCCTCCAAACACACGTCATGACGTTATGGCGGCAAGAATAGGTAAGGCAGTGGTACCAATCCGATTGAGTCGCTGCGAAACTCTACCACCTAGTAGGATGTCACGGTGTTAGTGACGGTAAGCCTATGCTCACCTTTTACGAGGCTGCCTGGCAGGAAGGCAGATGGTATATTCTGCAAAGGAGCCCGGACCAACACGGGGAGAACGGGGAGAGTTTACATAACCAATAAACTTACACAAGGGATTAGATATCCTAATATATTTTTTATGTGATNNNNTAGAGACAACTGTGGCCTATAGATTCCATAGATGTTACAGGTGCGTCGCTGTCCTGCGGCCGAGATATTAGGCCTATTGTGCAAGTCTACAAGCTACCTTCGGACGGAGACATGAACGAGTCACTATGGTGGCAGGAACAGGTAAGGAGATGGATTCCTACGAGGCCAAGTTGCCGTACCATCAAGAAATACACAATATAGTTTGCCCTTTCCGCCCCACAAATAAAGGAACTGTCCCCCACCACAATAAATAAAAGATAGTATTGATTTTGTAATTAAAATGCTAATATAGAAATGTGGGTCTTCTCATTCCTACATATTAACGTAATGAAATAAGTAAAGTGCCAAACCTTCTACACTTGATTAAGATCGAGCACTTCGATAAAATTCACTTTTTATGACTTAGCCTACGAAATTGATGAGATGTTTGGGTGTAGGTGTGACTACGCCATAGCCTGCTAATGGAATAACAATTTAAAAATTCAGTTTTCTTATGATGTTGGAAGGCAAATAAGGAATTCGTAATGGTAAGAATTTCACGCCGCCTAGTGACACCAAAGGTGGTAATGATGCGTTGGCAACCTGAGCCTGTGATGTTAGGCCTCGAGCAACAATAAGTGTACCGGGTATCTTATCGACCGAATCGGAAAACGTCAACGGTTAGCACTGACGTTACTTTGCCAAACTCCATCACTTAGTCAGAAGCCCGAACCAACACGGTAAAATAGTGAATAGAACCTCTGTTTTAAAGCCGTCATAGGTTCAGACCGTCATTATCATGTTGTGTATTGGAGGGTCAGATATCCTATGGATTTGTAAGTACAAGTCGCATAACATTGTAGTCATAAGATAGCGATGCACGAATTACATCCATTGTGTCCATAGTTGACTGCTTTTACTTATTATCAAATCTTTTATTGAGTTTGCTACCCGTGGCCTCGTATGTCATGTAGACTTTGCCTGGCATTATAAATTACAGAAGTAGGTACATCAAACAACATTCAGCAGATTTTGTACGACTTGTCAAAAGCTAAGTAAGTTTAAAATAAAACCTAACCTTTTTCACAGTGAAAGCTAGTAAAAAGCTTTTTTAAATATTGAATTGAAAATAAGTATGGAAGTATTAACTGTAACCATACAGAATTTGATCAAAATCTATTTAGTATATTTTGCGTAATTTAATAACAAATTAATACATAATATTATGGCAGAAGGGTGATAATTCTGAAGGTGTTAAAGCTGCCATATTTTTTCTATTCGAACCCCATACCAAAATCACTCTTCAAAGCTTGAGTATACGTATATATCTAAAATACGACTATTTAACTTCTTCAGTTTATATATTTCATCAATTTTCCTTTGTCAATGAGCAAGAGCAATAATCCCTAAACCTTCCATCGCTATACCTCCGGTACCGGAGACGGTATTTGGAAATTATAAAAAAAAACAGTAAAGTTTCTTCGTTTAAAGGTATGATACATTACGGCTTATTTTTGTAGTGTTTTTGTACACATTTTTGTATTTTCCCGCCCATATAAGGTAAATATATCAGCTATAGAATATCGCCTCTGTGGTCTAACGGTCCAAGTGTTGGACTTGACTTGACCGGGTTTGATTCCTGAGTCAGGCAACAAAAAAATGTGTTTTATCCAATTTTCGAATAAAAAATGTTGCTTAGGATTGGATGTGTGCCCGGTTGACGATAGGCTTGTCATCATCTCATTGTGGGCCAGTGTCTTCGGCTAGTCGTGGGTGCCTTGGTTGTGCCTTTGCTTATTCCTTTAAGGGTGTGGGCGTGAACATACTTAAAAGTTTATTTCTCACTATTACCACGATTAAAACTTGAGTAAAGTTACATGTTGACGCACCAACATTGGGGTCAACGTTTCATATATACCTCTTCCTTTTACGGTCTAGAATTTAGGAATTTAGGAAAGCCGAAGTAGATTTACTGGCTTATCTATAACGGTAGAAATTTGAAACACCCACATCATCATGTTAATTTTGTCGTCTATAGGCGACGACTATTTCTTACCATCAGGAACCGCTTGCTTGTTTGCCAAACCTTACAAAAACATGTTTTAAAATAACATAAAAAAAAACTTGAAAACAAAACATAAGAGTAGGATAAATACGGTCGAGATAAGAGCGCTACGGAAAATCTATGTTGTTACGCTCGCTGACCGCATATGTGACGGTGAGGTCTGAGAAAGAGTAGGAGAAAAAAAAATACAATTAAATTACTTCGAGAAAGAAAAATATACATACTCCGCTGGTAAGGACATGAAGGAAAATGACAGATGAAAGATTGATAAAGCGACTACCTACATTGTGAAAGGGGATCAATATAGGTACCTACCACGATCAAATCACTCGGGTGCTATCCGAAGGTGGTGTCAAAAGTCGCTGAAACCGGCGTGTT
>NJDD01012006.1:0-11362 GCA_002245505.1 Calephelis nemesis | reverse complement strand
CTCTAGTAGTAGCCAGTAAAATTTATTTTACTCGAGGACTAACATCTCGGCCTCAGGTTGGCAACGCACCATTACCACCTTTGGCACCTCTATGCGGCGTGAACTTTTTACCTTTAGGAAATCCGTCTGCTTGTTTGACTTCCAATATCATAAACAACCTGTCCCCAAGCACATAATCCGGGTAAAGATGATTTAATGCAACAATTAATATTAAAGTGTCAAGGATTTTGTTGTAGAAAAGAATTTATAGTAAAATAATTGTAATAAGTATTAAACAAACGGAATGAAAGTTATGGTTCCCGAGGAGTTTGTTTCACCTGTCTGGCTAGGTTTGGAAACTTTGGTTTTTACGGTAGACAGCGTCAAATTTAATTAAAGATCTACAATGTTAATTGAAACGTTAACTGAAAATTGCTTAATACAAGATTCGAACCCAATATCTTACACAGTCGACCATTAGCTCATAAATATATGAACAGTCCTGTTTAGTCATTTGTATCCATTAGTTGTCATCCTTAAAGTTGTAACAAACTTATGACATATGACATATAAAGGTCATACATATAACACTCGTAAGAAAAATAATTGAGATAGATTCGATGCTTTTAAACTTTGTCTGTACTTCTGAAATTGAATTTCATGAGTATGATTTATGTCAGTTGGATAAAACTGGTATTAATAGGTATATACAGAAAAAAAGAAAAGAATGAAAGAAAAATATTTATTTGCGGAATATGTATGTAAAAGAATTGTTACAAAAATATTTAAGTATAACATCATATAAAGTTTTGGTGTTCAAATATTTTAATGTTAATATAAAAATATTGTTTAATTACATATGCTTTAACTTTTGAGCCAATTATTTATATTTATAACTAGTTTAATTATTTATTACCAAATATTTTAAAACTGTTATTAAATTTATCCCTATCTACCGTAAACTACCACCGTTTCCAAATCTAGCCAGACAGGAGAAGAAAATGCAAAACAGACTCCTCGGCAACAATAACCTTAATTATATTTGATTTATAATTATTACAATTACTTTACTATAAATGCCGTCTGTGTTATAGCGGTTCAGTTGTTGGACTCGACTTCGTCAGGTCCAGTGTTCAAATCCCGGGTCGGGCAACAAAAAAAATTTAGTTTTTCCAATTTTCTAATTAAAAAAAACGTGTCCAATTGATGATAGACTTGCCAACTATCACACTGTGTGACTTAGTGTCTTCGGCTAGTCATGGGTGCCTAGTTGTGCCTCTGCCTACCTCTTCAGGGATATGGGTGTGAAAATACTTACTTTTTATTATAAATTCTTTTCTGCAAGAAAATCATTGACACTATATGTTTTCACTAACTACAAGTCAAATACCTTCCTTCGAATTTTTTTTAATGGAAGTGATTAGAGATTAGCAGGAATTTGGTTGTATATACGAACATACATGCATAAACATTAACATACACAACGACAATAACAAGCATAAAACATTACTAAGCATCAGTCATACAAGATGGTAGCAGTTCCACAACTGCTCTCGTACGGCCTTATCTTTTCATAATAATAATAAGTAAGTAAGTAAGTATATAGTAATAATAATGGTAGTTAAATCGAAGTATATACAGTAATAGTAGTTAAATCTAAAACCCATCTTTAACATCTTGAAAATATTATATTTTTAGTGGTCGTGTTTCCTAAACGACTTGACCGATTTGATTGAAAATTTGTGACATTTAATTAATTTCGTACAGTTTTCCCTCGTGTTGGCCTGGGCTCCATTGCAGAATAGACCATATGCATTTCTGCCAGGCAGCTCGTAAAAGTCGAGCACAGGCTTACCGTCACTAACACCATGACATCTGACTAGTTGGTATTGTTCCGAAGCGACTTGCTCGGATTGGTACCACTACCTTACCTATTCCTTCCACCATAATGTCAGCGTATTCCGGTTTGAAGGTAATGGAAGCCGGTAAGCTTACTATTGCTCAAGTTGGCACCGCACCATTACCAAATTTGTTTTCTCTAGGCAGCGTGAATTTCTTAGCTTCAGGAAATCAGTCTGCTTGTTTGCCTTCCAATGTCATAAAAAAATTAACCATACAATTTTATTTGTAATTGGCAGCGCCAATTAATGGCCCAACTTTATGCCATACAAATAAGTCAGACCTCCGAAAAAGAGATAGAAATAATATAGTCAATTAAAATAGTGTCAAGTTTTGAAGGCTGTTTAAATATAAATAATTAACACAAAACCACACATTTGAAAGTAGGATAACAAATCCTAGTGAAGCTTCTGCGATTTATAGACTATCGAATTAACATCAGATCTGCTACTAATGTCTTCATGCCATGCATCATTCAAGACCAATGTCTATATATCCATTTTCATCTCAAAGTTGTTTCAGTGACGTAAACTAAAGCTTTACTATAAATATTGTTCTCAAATATTGTAAATCTGTTTATTTGTGTTTAATTACACACATACATACATATCGTCACGCCATATTCCTTACGGGATAGGCTGAGAGTATCTCACGATCCTGACAAACCTCTCTAGCTTCCTTCACATTCATTACCCTTTTCATACAAACACGCCCGTTTCGGAAAGCAAAAAGTTGCTATAGATAATGTTTTATCTGATGGCACAGCAATAACGATAGGAGTGCCTCAAGGTTCTATTTTGGGCCCTTTATTATTCTTAATATATATTAGCGACTTTTCGTTTATGGTAGAACAACTAGCTGAGATTGTACTTTTTGTCGACGACACGTCTTTATTATTTGATTTACAACGTAAAGAAATCAACTACAATGCAATTGATCATACCTTAGAACTAATTTCTAATTGGTTTTCTGTTAGTAATTTAATCTCAAACTCTTCTAAAACTAAATGTATAAAATTTATTCTTCTGAATGTAAGCTCTCTAAAGCCCAAAATTAACATTGATAATGTTGTTCTTAAGCCTGTTGCAGCCTCTACGTTCCTGGGGATAAATTTATATGAAAAGCAACAGTGGCGCATACATATCGAAAAACTGGTTAGTAGGTTTAGTTCAGCTACTTTTGCGATTAAAAAAAATAAGATCAATGACGAATTTTGCCACAGCCCGCTTAGTATACTTTGCGTATTTTCATAGCATTATGAGCTTTGGAGTATTGCTCCGGGGATCAGATGCTAGTCTTAATTCTATATTTATTATACAGACAATAGCTAGATTTATTTACAATCTCAAGCCAAGAGACTCCATTCGCTAACTATTTAAGAAAATCAATATAATATTGACTCTGCCATGTTTGTACATACACAAAAATATAATTAATGTGAAGGAAAATATAAATAAGTACAAAAAATGCCATCCATATTATATTAAGTTGCGTCACAAAAATCACTTGTTGCCACCGCAATTTAGATTAAAAACTACAAGGAAATCATTTCTAGGAAACGGTGTTCGTTTTTACAACAAAATTCCTAAGGAAATAACAGATCTCCCTGATACGCAATTTAAAAGCGTAATCAAGAGAAAACTTATGGAAAAAGCATATTACAAAGTCAGTGATTACAAGGATATTTGGACATACTTAATGCCTTTTTACGAATTACAGGTTTCAAACATCTCGTCACAATATTATCATTTTGTTGTTTTTTTTCTTTAAATTAATTTAAAAATATATATATTATTTTAAATTATTTTTAAGTTTATATCTTTTTGTTCGTTAATGAGTGTTATTTTAATATCGTTGTTAACATTAATTTTTCATAATCTTATCTAATTGTAATGTTTGTTAATGAATATTATTTATTATTGTTGTTGACATTAGTTTTTCATAATATTAATTGTAATTATTATTGACTTTTTGTGACTTTCAATGAAAGATATTTTTTATCCTATTTGAACACAAAAAATTAACTATTGACTCTTGACACCACCCTTTAATTGTTTAAGTACTTCTTACTCTAACTAGCTGACGCGGCAGACAATGTTCTGCTACATTTTTAATTTGATTTTATTAAAAAAAGTTTGTGGTGAGTCACCCTCATCACTTAGGGGTAAGAAAAATAGGTGTTGGCCGATTATCAGACCTACTCAATATGCTCACACAACTTCAAGGGAATCGGTAAAGCCGTTTCGGAGGAGTTCAGTCATGCACACCGTAAGACGAAAATTTTATTTATTAGATATATAAATGAATCGCTTAATGTGTTGCTAACCGCGTATCTTCTAAAACAATAGACCGATTGCGCTAACTATTTTTTTTGTGATAGTTATAGTCAGGAGAAGGTTATAATGGAGAGTAACCGGAAAAAATGCAGGGGAAATAAGAAAAAGAATACTTAATTTTTGCGCATACAAACTGTTCGGGTGGAACGAAGTTCACACGGGATAGCTAGTAGTATATAAAAACGATCTGTTTGACTTAGACATCACATCACGCCTGAATAGATAGACCAATTTTGTTAATTATTTTTTATTATGTAAGTTATTGTCTTAAGAAGGTTAATGTGAAAAGAAAAAACCCGAAAAAATTGCAGGGAAAATTGGAAAAGCGTGCTTTAATTCATACAAACTGTTAATACAACTATTATGTATTATTATTAATGTAAAGTGATGCAAAATTCGCCGGGCCGGCTAGTCTTATATAACGTTTGTTGTGATTGGTCTTTTTTAGGTTTCGCGAAAACAAACAGATAGTGCTGCACAATTAAAATGATTTTTCATTCGGACAAGTTAAAGAAAACCTAATTTCATTACTTTTTCGGAATTTGACAATATACTCACACAGCTAAAGAAAGTAAAGTAAATAATGATTAAAAAATGTTAATGATTATATTTTATTATTCGAATAGTTTGATAGCAAAAGAATTTTTAGTTAAATTGGTATACGTAGTGACATCTAGTTTCTATTTCAGGCAGCCTTTGCTTACAAAGAAACTTAAATTTCACAACTCAAAAATATCCGTAAATTCTTGTATTCTTCGCTGTTATAATTTTGCGTCATCAGACGTAGCACAGATGGCGCTTTCCTTTTTGTAACTCAAGCCCACATTCAACGGGGTAATATCTAGGCATCATAATCATAGAAAGCGTTTCATCTTCAATATGCTATGTACCACTTAAAAAAGAATAAATAAAACTACAATACCGCCAACTTATCAGTGTGGTATTCTAAATTATTCGAACTATAAGAGTGGTCGATAGGTAAATCTGTGTGTGGCTTAAATTGAAACTTTGGAAACATGGTAGTAAATGTCGTAGAAGCGGGATAATTTAAGAGAACATGTTTGATGATAATAAGTAGCTGTTGTCTTATTTTCCATTAAAATCCGCATTAAATGCAGACTTTACTATTTGTAAATAATTATAAAAAAATTTAATGCAGTAATTACAAATTCCTTCTTCAATACTATTTTTGCTGAAAAATCCCCCAAATGACATAGGTACAGCAGCAGTAACAGCAACTGTTTTTTACCATTTTTATCGTTGAGGTGAACCTCAAATACAATTATACATTATTTGAATTTGGTGGACTACAACTAGTAGTTGTAGTCCATGTATGAATACAACTAGATTAAAAAAAGATTTAAAGGTTGTCGTTTAATCTGCATTGAAACAAGTAAAAAAACACTAACCAAATAGTAATGGCTTTTTAGGAAAACCTGGGATTGAATACTTTTTTATGTTTCGGGTATACTCATTTGGCGTCCACTATATTTTTTTAAGTTAATTTGCCCCTTTCTGGGGCTGGTTAAGACCTATAGGTCATGCTGTCACGTCTTCCATATTAATTAAATATCTTTAATAGTCTTATGTCATTTCAGGTCATAAGTTATGTTAGTGTCTTGAGTAAAGCAGTGGCCTTGTTACTCAAGCTCATTTAGTGAGAATTGGCAGCTACGAGGAAATACATGATACACTAATTTCTTCGTTCATATTTCACTTGTGCACTTTAAATGAACAAAATTGAACTAATTACCACCTTAATTAAATAATTTTACGCCTAATTTACACGAAGTTAATTGATTACAAAAACATTACGACCATATTCCATCACTATAGCGCCAAAACTCCGTGCACTATATTATTTGGGAAACGTCACTCCGCTGTCAGTTTATGAAGTGTAAGCACTGAAAATGTAATTCCCATATTTTATTTTTTCATTGTTATACTCTAAATTCATGGTTATATCACTGCTATTTTCTAGGTAAGAACCTTAAACAGAAACCTTAAACGTTACTTTGACGACGCTGTTCACAGATAGTTAATATTTGTAGTACTGTATATATAGACCAGGACCATAGTGGCGCAGTCGTTTGCAAAATTGTTATAACTCACATTTTTTTTAAAAAGTCCGGTAGGTATCCCTGACTATAAAAGTGTAAGATGACATTTGATATCTTTTGATGTTATTGTTTACACAACGAAAAATTAAATAAGCAAGAAAAACTGCATTTTTTGCAATCAATTTTTTTTATATATTCTTTACAATATTTTGAATGAAAAAAGTCGTTACACCCATTATCGTATCTCCAACCCATTAATTGTTATGAATTTTTTACAATCAAAAATCACAAAAATTCTGATTTTCTCGAATTAAGTAATATAGCATAAAAATTAAAATGCTATAATTTTTCATTTTTTATCAAATATTTAAACTATACTAAACAAAGTAACCTAAGTAGATTTAAAAAAAAAACTATTTTGTTATAGGTATGTTTTATTTACGTTTTAACAATACTCTTCCTACGCGCATGAGAAAAGTATTTTTATCCCACTCCCAACTCTATGTATAAGATGAGTGTCAGAAAGACCGATGTCACCCTTAAAATATTTTTTGCTGCCCTGCTACTACTAAGGACATACCGACGGTAGAGCCACTTATCGAGCACAAACACAGACACAGACTAAGAGAACTTTACGTTACCACAGACTAGTAAGAGAACTACACGTTAACACAATCATGTTAATAAACCATCTGGGAATCTATAGAATATACATTTATTGACGTATACTTAGACATATAAGTCAAATCAGTCAAGCTGTTTAGAAGCTAGATGAGAAACACGTACAGATGATTTTATATGTTATGTTAATCTATCTCCCAAAATTGTAACAAACCACTTAAAATTTAAATTAATGTTTTTCGACAGCTGTTTATTGATTGCCCATTGCAAACCGTCAAATTATAAACTGCCATCAAACATCCAAACGACGGAACAAAGCAAGCGTGCTGACCGGTCTAAAATTATATGTGGTGCATTTAATAGTCGGTGAACATAAACGATAGTTATGCTTTATAAATATAAATAAGTAATATTGTAACAGAATGTTTGAATTGACACCCAAGCAAAATTCATATGACACAGATTCACAATGACCGCTTCGTTGGCCGAGTGGCTAGCATACACGCCTATATACATCGATCAACCGCGAGGCTCGGGTTCGATTCCCGACGGGGGCAGGCACTTGTGTAATGAACATTTATATGTCTGTATTTCCTTGTCTGGGTGTGATTGCTGCTGGGTGGATTTTGGTGTCTATTTAAGTCACAGTATACATAGAAAATATATTTGTCTCGTTGACTAACACCCATAAATAGGCATATAATTTGCTTACTTTGAGGTTAGATTTAATTTGTGTGACTAGTCCAGGGATATTATTATTAATTCACAATTTAACAGCTTATAAGGGACGAATAATTACAAACTGTTGATACATTATAGGTTTGTATTACGTTGTTTATAATTATACGATACATATTAAAAGAGACGTAAAACGCCGTTAACTTAAAGTTTCGAAAAACTTTTAACTTGTTTTTAGGTGGCAATTATCACTTACATATTTTAAAACCAGTATTCACAGCAGGAGCGTCGCCAGGTCATGGTCTAGAGGGAGGCAAGTTAATACGGAGATTAAGAAAAATATGAACGATAGGTTGCGCTAGGAACCTCATACCCTCGACTTTTTGACTTGCGTTTCATTTCCCGCTTAAATAGGAGTAAAGTAGTAGTAAAAGTACAAGAATAATCGATCAAGAAACTGATGGTAAAGACATAATTCTGTTTGTTTTATATCTGTCAACTATTTTAGAATCTCTAGAGGAGGGTAGAAGGCATTGGCGACGCCCTTGATTCACAGCCGTCATTTTTATCTGTTTGAGGTCGTCTTCTTAGGTAGTAAACTTATGCAAACACCTAAATGTTACCTTGGCTATTATATTGGCATCATGGTTGCGATCACATCCTGTTTCTCGTGCGGCGTGTAGTACCAACTAGTTAAAAGGAAGTAGGAAAATAATGATATATTTTTTTCAATATTTTATTGATATTGATAAGATACTTAATAATATAACATTACACGAATAACAACTAATGGCAGTGTTATAATGTCAAAACAAGTAAATCTTTGTAGAATTATTTAAGGAAAAAGTAATCAAATCTAGCGCTGTAAGTCTCAAATTAATTTTATACTAAAAAAGGAATACCGTCGTTTGCTTTCTCAAATCAACATCTTTACAAAATTAAAAGACACAAAAATAAATGCAACAAAATTAGAAAATTTCCTGGAGATAGAAGGTTTTTAAATACACTTCAAATTAGTAAACTTAAATACGATTATGAAGTAACTGTAAGTAAGTTGTCATCACTGCAATTTTTTGAGAGTGTGCAAAATACAAGATTTGCTAAATAACATTGCACTGGCAAATGATGTTAAAAATATTTTTGATATAGGCGTAGAGGACTTTTTTCACAAATTTGCACTAAATAGCTTTGATATTTAATTTAGTCATTCCTTTTCTGACGACAATGTGAAAATTATGCACAGAAATTCAATTTTAGAATTTTTAATAAACACTCCCTAAAAGTTAAGTAAGGAATAAACTGAAACTACATTTTATTAAAAAAAACAGACTATGTGAAGCTCTGCTGATGAATATAATATTCTAATAGTAAGCAATAATTACTCAAGTGGAAGTAGTTGTTGTATCGTAAAATTCAACTAATCCCTATCAATTCGAAAATTATAAAGCTAATGTTGGCTTCGTTTGAAAAAAGTAAAATATATCAGATTGGATCAGCAGTTTACTTCTATGGAATGTAGGGAAAAGAAAAACGATATTTTGATAATTTTAAACTTGTAACGTTCATCTAAGTGAATTAAAAATGTTTTAAAAACAGTATTTTGGAATTAAAAAACAGTGTTTTAAGCGATCACTCAAATCATTCGGATCAGTATAACACTGTATATTTGCAATTAAAATCACCGATTTGATTATTTTGAAAAACACATTTTGTTGGTTAAATACTAAGAATATTATTTATTATAATGTTACTATAATCGTTAGCTTTAAGTATTTTTTTCTCTCCATTCCATATTTCAACGCGATGCATTGGCGTTTCAAAAGTTCTTATTTTAGTGTAATGAACGCTAAATTAATAAATGTCAATACAAATTACATTACAACACTAGAATTTGCGCTTTAATAACACTTACATTAGTAAACATATAACACTAACTTCTATAATTTTACATGCAAAAGTTTATCAGGACATTTAGACATATTTTGTGCGTATTCTGTTTCTCGTCATATATTTTATTCTTTTCATTTAAGTTGCTTTTCCGATCGATAGATGGCATTAAATTAAGCTCTGTTTTAAGTTTTTTTTATTTTGTGCTACATATATGAAACAGATGGCGTTGTATACAATAAATTAAAATGCACCTAAAATGCTAACACTGTTTTTGCTGATTTTGAACTTGGAACTTCGAATGTTTACTGTTCTCAGTATAAATACGTTTGCAGTTTATTTAACATTTTATACATATACAAAATGTGCTTATATAAAATAAACTTCAATAACTTATATTAGAAAATAATCTGTCTCCTGCTTCTGCTTAAAAGAAATATAAGGGCCATCGACCGAGTGTCATCGCTGATGGCCTAGTAAGAACTTCATTTTACGTTTACGTTTTTACTTTTAGAAGTATTCGGTACCCTTGAAAGCGAGTTCTCGGGCGCAAAATTATAATGCAATTAGATTTTCATCATCGATTCCAAGAAGATTGATTCTGGTTTTAAAATTAAAAAAAAATAAAGACCAGAATACGCACTAATATTTAAAAAAATCACGTAGTTTCAACACTTACAATCTTTGTACCAAATGTAAAAAATTAAACGATGGAAGTTGTAGACATTTAATGTCATTACGATAATTAAACAAGTCATTTTCAAATACATCATCTTTTCTTCTCTTTTCTTCAAGCCCATTATACTTATAACACTAACAGTTCTTTTCCAATATCGGAAAACACATCACTACCTTGGTTTATGCTTTTGTCACATAGTTAGGATTTTAGTGTTGACAGAACCAGACCCCTTAGCATGAGTTTACGGCTTGTCAAGTTTATTATACTCGCCACCGTCTCCGTAAATTATGTGTATGGAAACTGAACAGCGCCTCTATTGGTAACTAAGAGAAACACATTTTTAGACCAAAAGTTTCATAGATTTGGACACGTCAGTTACCGAACGTAATCTATACAAACTCATAGTAGAGGTTCTGATTATGTCGAAATCAAGTATAGTATTTACATATTCGAAATAATTTAACTTTCGGTAAACGACTGCGTGACAAAAACTGGTTTTTATTTTATGAAGTGTTTGAAACTAGATGATTCGTAGCCTAAGCATTATTCAAAGTATATTTATTTAAGTTTTACTTAAATTAGAAACACTTACTTACTTACTACCCAGTTGAGTAGGTACCTTCTAGTCTTTATCTAAACTCGACTAAGTACAAAAACTATTTTTTTGGAAGAAACTGATATTTTTTGGCAACTCTGACATAATTTCTGAGTTTTTATATTCTGATCGTGTTTGATTTCACAAGCACACAAGTTTGGCCTTAACATCGTAGTTGGCAAAACTTTCGGCTACGTACATTTGCGGCCAATACCCTTACAATTATGGTGCAGTTACTTAATATACTTTAACATCAATTAAACCATGTGTTTTCATTTATTTTATTTCAATTATGTAGTCATTTTTTGAAAAACACCGGTAGTTTATCTGACAGTCTTTAATTACCAAGTAATATTTTTGTAACAACCGGATATTTTCAAATATTTGAAGTTACATTTTAAGACATTTTGTCAAAAAAACCTGTTACTGTGTCTACTTTTAAATTTATAAAAATATGTCACAGCTAATATTATTTCCTCAAATGTAGTAATTAATTTATTTCAAACTAAAATATAAACAACCATTATTTTTAATTAAAAAAAAAACAGAAAGTTTACAACAACTTAACTAGGAGAAGTATACCTAGTCTTGCCATAAATATTGTAATAAAGAAAAAAAATATTTTTTT
>NJDD01011984.1:9598-29850 GCA_002245505.1 Calephelis nemesis | reverse complement strand
TTAGCGCCGAGCGCAAGAGAGGTCTACGTCGCCGAGACCGGCGGCGACGGTGTAGTGTGAGAGACTGTGTCGCGCACGAGGATTGTAACAAATTTACCACATGTTTATTCGCGATGGACCGACAAGCTTTCGAATATGACAATGCTTAATGGTGAATAAAGTAGTTCTCCTACATATTCCATCTGGCGCGTCCAGCCACTCTTTGGTCCAGCTTGTTTTTTATTTTTATTTTACCATATTTAAACATTTTCGACTATAACGATAACGAACGAAACGAATAACGAGCCAGGCAGCTCGTAAAAGAGGAGCATTGGCTTACCGTCACTAGCACCGTGACATCCTACAAGGTGGTAGAGTTTCGCAGCGACTCGCCCGGATTGTTACCACCGCCTTACCTATTTCTACCACCATAACGTCCAATGCTTGTCGTTGACGTGTTCCGGTTCGGAGGGTAAGGTAGTCGGTAAGCTTACTTTTGCTCGAGGCCTAACATCTCGGCCTCAGGTTTCCACGCACCATTACTACATTTTGGTGTCTCTAAGCGGCGTGAATTTCTTACCATCAGGAAATCCTTCTGCTTGTTTGCCTTCCAATATCATAAAAACAAAAAAAAATGATATTGTGAGCTAGGCAATTTTGCTCTAAAATTTAACTATTTAAAATATCAACAGTTTATCTGAAAAACTTGCGAAATTGTGAAAATTGTACCGGGTAAGTGTTATTCAAATTGTTATATTTTGGTTTGTTTTGGGTTGAGCACTTAAATTTGGATTGTAATATTTTATTAAAAATCAACTGTGTCTTATTCTAAAAAATAAGTTAGGTGGATATATCATAATATGTATTGTATATTGTGTGTTCAATATTGCAGCTAAGTATAATCCTATTAATATTATAAATGCGAAAGTTTGTATGTATGGGTGTATGGATGTTTGTTACTCTTTCACGCAAAAACTACAAAGCCGATTACGATGAAATTTGGTATGTAGGTAGCTGAAGACCCAGAATAACATATAGGCTACTTTTTATCCCGGAGTTCCCGCGGGATTGGGACTTACGCGGGTGAAACCGCGGGGCGCAGCTAGTACATTATAATGGGATTGTTTTGATATACCTAAATAGGTTTCATTTTTGTAAAAATACGTTTAATAAAAAATTATACCTTAATGTTTTCTAATTTGAAAAATAGCTACTTAAATTAAAAAAACAGTGTAAACATTTTTTAAACGCCAAAGAAAATTTATATTTTTAAGGTTCAATACATAAAGAGTAAAACGAGACCCTATTACTAATGCTCCACTGTCCGTTCATTCGGCTGTCTGTCTATCAGTCTGTATATTTGTTTGTCACCAGGCTGTACTCATGTACCATGATAACTAGACAAATACCTACTATAACCACAGTTTGGGTATAGTGAAACTGCAAATAACCGACTTAAAATTCAATGAGTTAATTAGCTAACAAGGGTGCACAGAACATAGATACACCTTATCGTTACGAGTAGGTACACAGGTATTTCCCTCGATTTCTCTGGGATTGTATATTCAAATCCAGACTAGGTGTAAATTGGATAGCATCACAAGAAGGTACACTACTTCAAATAAAAAAATAAGTTTTGAAATCGGATAAGAAATGAGGGAGAAATAGATTAACAAACTTACATTTAAAATATAGGAGTTTGACTCTCATATTTTTTCAGATTCGGTTAAGATTAAAATAGATAATCGGGGCAACAAACATGATTTTTTTGCAATTTCTTTCTCGATATTAATAACGACAACTAGTATACTCTTGAAATATATTCACCGAGTATATTGTTTTAATATAGATAGATATGTTCACTTTAAATTAAATTAAAATAAAATAAGCATTTCAAGGGAACTCCCCATACTTACTGAACCAGAAACTTATATTATTTTTTTTTTGTTTTTATAAAATTTACGTATTTTTCATGTTTACGACGACTCTGACTAGGTACCTACCACGCTTCTACCCAACTACTTTCGGTCTCGGCCGAGAGTTAATTTTTTTCTCAGTCTATCCTAAAAATAAGTCTATATACGTATAATAAGTCTCGGTCTAGCCTTAATTATCAGTGAGGTGACATACCCAAAATATTTTTTCTGTACATTCGTGTAAAAATCTTATTCAGATACAACTTTATTCACGTGGATCGTACAATTGATAATTTAATTACACGAAATAATCGGCATCACAATCTTTTATACCTAATCTATATATTATATATACAGCGTTTACCAATTGCCGGGGCGCAACCCTGTACCGGGCCATCCAAATAAAATACCGGGTCATAACATTCGACAGAGACAAGAAAATTGCAAGATCTTGCACTACATCTCACGGTGCCCTATGTCCGTCAATCACAGATATTCTGCTCGGAGAGTTGGAACGGGTTAATACTTGCTGTTTTCGGCTTGAATTAAAGTTCGACGAAGTTGTTAGTGTAAAAAATATAGGTAAGTAAAATAACCTAATGGATGCAGTTTATGCTTAAAAGTGCCATTTCTTATTGTAATATTTATTGTCAAGGAGAAGGAAATTGAGAAAAACTACTTTTCAATTTTGTCCTCACAGACTGTTAGTAGCTGTTAATGTGAAGTGATACGAAGTACGCCGGAATGGCTAGTGATGAATAAATCATTTGCATGAAAACAAGTTTTTTCTTAAGTTTTATTTTAATGACACAAAATCACAAACTTTTTATTTTATCTATCTTTCTATTAATCTGAGCTAATCTCAGGAATAGATTTTGATGACACGTTTACTGACCAATAATTTTATCATAGAATTCACATGGGATTTTTAAAGATTCTATCTCAATAACGTCAAAGACGGATACAAAGTTTATTTTTTACTTGTAGGGACTGTATTAAAATTGTCGCCCATTTTAATACAGTTCCTATCTTTCCGAAAAAAAATCTTAATGGTCGTTTTCCTGAAAAGGCAGAGGAATAACCAGAACACCCATGAATAGTAGAAGACATTAAGTCTCACAATGTAATAAGTGTCGAACCTATTGCGTACCGGGCGCACATTAAATCCCAGGCAACATTGTTTTAAAAAGAAAATGATACTACAGTTTCTTTTTGTTGTCTGACTTTATAAAGGATGTCATAATTTTTATTTCTTTTTATAAATTATCACGAAATATTTATTTATTGAAATTGAAATTTATTAAAGAAGTTATTACACTAAGAGTTGGAATTTTGGTAATTGCTAAAGAACATGCTGCTAAGCATGTAAATTTACTAGCTAAATATTCTGAAAAATGGATATAATAATGGACAACACTGATCTTTCGGACGGAAAATAGCAATAAGAAAACATGTAAGTTATCTTAGCCCCCAACCAACAAAGCTCAATAACATATGACGGTGACAATTGAGACACAATAAAGACTTACAGGATTAGCAATTTAATTAAATCAATACTAAAGCATACTTACAAATCTTACATTCCCGTAGTTCTAATTGTTCAATTGGCAACCCTAATCCAGCTATATTTCCCAAACCAATACTCATCACCGCCAGCCCTGTGTTCTCACATTTTATGTACAGCCCTGCATCTGTCCCTTTCTCACAAGTGCAGGGATATAGAAGTTGGTTCTCTGTCTGTTTTGGGCAAGGGTATGCTGGGCCTGGTGGTATATATTCTGTATTCAAACTTTGTATTAATGTTAATAGGAAAATAATTTGGTTGGTTGCCATTTTGTATCTAAAAAAGAAAACAATATCAATATTAGTATAATAAGCACACTTTGTTCAACAAGATCTCCAAAAGATGTACGGGTTGTGGGCCGGATCTGGCTCTTGAGAGGTTTTAATCTGGCCCGGTTTTGTTTAGAAAAAATATGAACCTCCTTAAAAATATTAATGGTCCAAATATGTATTAAAAGACTATTGAAATTTGAACAATTAAGATACTGAATCGATACTTCAAACATATATATTGCGTATTTCATATGTTTAGACTTCAAAAATAGATTTTAATTTAATAAAGGATTGCAAAATAAAAAAATTAATTGCCTTATTTTATCTTTATACAACATTTTATAATCGTAATATTTACTCCTATTTTTAGGTGTTTTAATTAACCGGCCCACCTCAAGACTAGTTTTAATTTACTGGACCGCCACATTTTTTAATTTACCGGCCCGCGGTCAAAAGAATTTGCCCACCCCTGATGTATAGTGTATTAATAAACCCCTAACCAATCAGCGTAAGCATTATTAGTTGAGGAGTTTCAGAAATTGAGCACAACAGTCAAAAAATATGCTTTAAAATTTCACATCCATGTATTGTAATATTTTTAATGGGATTCGAAAGCAAATCTTTTCTTGATTTAGTAATGTTACTTTGTTTTCGATTATTTGTATTAATTATTGGAAAAAAATATAAAATAAGACAACAAGTGTGATAAATTTGTCAGTTTTGTTACTATATTCAATATCCAAAGTAAATGAAACTATGATAGGTTTTCGAAATCCAAAATATATTTAGGAACAATATGGTCTTTTGATATCTATATTTAATGAAATTTTATATTAATAAAACTCTCAAAAAAATGAAATTTTGTTCCGGTTTGTTACTTAATGTCCAAAAACATCATTTGTTTTTCATGTTACTAATGAAATATTATTGTTAGCCTTTCAAGAACTAAATCAGCTAATCGTAAATGTGATTTCATTTGAATAAATGCAATTTTACTTTAAACATTATTGGATAAGGACCAAATATATCTGATTTTTAGCAAATTTTTTAGGGGACAGTAACAAAATCGTAAGGCATAGTGCACAAAGATGTAATTATAATCAAACATTTTTTTTTATGAGTACCTAGTATCGAATATTTCTGGTAAATAAACTCATCAAGACTGTCTAGGGATATTTTTAATTTACTTTATTATCTCAAAATTTATTGATTGATAACACCTAACATGTACGTATTTTTATAAAACCTCTTTGAACTTATTATTTTGCGTTTTTTATGTAACAATTTTAGATTGAAATAAAAAAAACGTAAAGTACCTAATGGTAAAACTAACAATGAATGTTTTTCTCAAGAAACTGTAAAAAATAAGGAACTTTAATCATTTATGTGATAAACAAGTAGTCTGTAAGCCCACCCATGACATTTATAAGGGTCCTGTAGCGATTTTTCATACTTTGGATTTAGTTATCTAAGTCTTGCTGCGTTATATCGTCCAAGGTCCCGCTAAAATACAAAAAAAGTTGCTCTTCTGTCTCGATCTTTGCAGGAAAATTCTTCAAAACCCTTCTCTGGAGAATGTCCTACGTATGCTTTATAAGAGTCTCCAATATCGGTGGGTTTTTTATGAAAACGATAATTAATGTGAATGAAGCAAGACAGGTTTATTTAAACCGTGATGCTTGGCACTTGTTGCTATCTGTTTACCCCATGAGGGACCTGGGGTTATGGAATAAATACAAATTTTAACAAGAACGCCTACAAAGCTACTTTAGCTTATAAAGAATGTTAGCCACCAGACAGAGAGGAGGCAGTAATACTATTAAATATTATTTTGAAATATCTTTAAAAATCTAATAAACAAAATTATTGCGCCGGCCCTGGGTTTTTTTTTAACCTATCGTTTTCATAAACTGTGTTTAAATCACAGAGTACAGTAATAATTCTTCAAAGTTTAAATTATCATTATCATACAATATAGACCAAGCTTTATGCTTTCAGTTTTGTTACTTTGTCAGTCCGTCTATATGTTACGGTAAATGTAGTAAGAAAACGGAAGTAACATATTGAGACCTACTTTCATTCGAAAAAATGTAACAACTCAATTTCAATTCTAAATAAATAAAATTAAACATTTTAAGATTCGTCTGAAAATTACATAAACTCATATGATATTCATTTATAAAAATGTGTGCTATGCTAAGATATACTAGAATAACAAACCTGACCATAAATTTTTCTTCGGTTCAGCCGATTGCACAAACCTTCGCATACCGCCGAAAGAAGACAAAGTTAATGTAAGTTTTTTAAATAGCCGTCATTTACTGTCGACGTTGTAATTTTTTTCAATAACAACCAAATCTGTTTGGTAGTTAATCTATTTAAAACTGTGGTAACAAAATCGAATTTTCCGGAATTTCAAAACTTCGGGGACAAGCAACATTAAATCATTTTTTTAAAATGTTTAAGTATTTAGCAAAACTAGACCCTAGAAGCTGTTAAATAATTTTCATTTTACATAAATAACAAAACAAGTCAAGGGAAAACCTAGACTAAGAGCAGAATAATTTGACTTAAAGTGTGTCATCCGATCTGGGGACATACAAGAAAATGAGGATTCACTTTAATAAATATTTTTTCACAAAAAAGTGGTTATCTTAAATAATTTGAATTTAAAATAATGAAAAAGTATGAAAGTTTGTTTACCAACTACAAAATAAATCAACTTGATTAATTATAACTACTTGAAATAAAAAATATATGATTTGTGGGGACATGCCAAAATGACTGTTGTGCTCTGTTTTTGAAACTCCTCAGTTATCAAAGTATGGCTCTAAATGTTAAAAAAACATTTAAAAAATCTCTTTCCAATTAGAATAAAATTTTAACATAAACTGTTGAAAGTGGGTATGGTCATACACATGAACTAATTCAAAGTCCTGTTTGGTGTAACAATTTGAACCTGATTTGCAGATAAAGGTAATAATGTTTCAAATATTTTTAAATTTTGGAGTAATTTTGGTAATGAAACCTTACACTTTAAATCATATTAATACTTTAGAATCTGGAATACAATATCTTTACTATTTTTGACAACATTACACATTTTGATGAGACCAAAGTTTACAAACCTATAGTATGCTTGTATGATAGTTTTCCCTGTGTTGGTGGCCTTCCTGTGCCAGGCAGCTCGTAAAAGGCGAGCATAGGCTTGCCGTCACTAACACCGTGATATCTGAATAGGTGGTAGTTTCTCAGCGACTTACCTGGATTAGTACCACCGCCTTACCTATTCCTGCCTCCATAACATTATGACGTGTTCCAGTTCGGAGGGTAAGGTAGCTGGTAATCTTACTTTTGCTTGAGGTCTAACATCCCGGCCTCGGGTTGGCAACGTACCATTACCACCTGTGGTGTGTCTAGGCGGCGGGAATTTCTTACCATCAGGAAATCCGTCTGCTTGATTGCCTTCCAATGTTATAAATAAAATACCTTAATAACTCAACATTCTAATAAGGATGGACTTCAGTAATGTAAGCTGCGATTAGATACAGATTTTATGAATTAAAAACAATTGCATAGTAAACGAAACCATTTTTTCATTTGTGTAGGTGCATGAGGATTCTATAATCATCTAGATATACTATAAAAACATCATATACTCTAGAGGAGTGTGGTGATGGTGAGATTACCACAATCGAACTCCAAGAATATTTATGGTGAATTTCTAAATATATGCCAGTTATGATAATAAAAGTTCATACAAGTTTTTGCAAAATCTTGTCGTCTATTTATTGACACAATACATTTTTGCTTGCCATGTCACATGTAACTATGATCACGTATTTTACTATCAGGAAATCCCTAACTCCATTCTTTACAAATGCTATACAAAGATAAGTTATGAAATAAAGTTAAGTCCAAATTTTTAATGAATGATCAAATAAGCATTATATTTTCAGCCTTAAGCTTATGTCGCAGAATTAAACTCTTTCAAGGTTGATTGAAATAAATTACTCGTAACTAGAAGGTCGAAAAAACTTGTTTTCTACAAGCTATTTACTAAATCAAATTACAAAAAAATCAGTGCTTTTGAGACATTCATTTTACAAAACTCTACAACACTAAACAAGATTTTAAATAGCGAAACTTTTTAAATAAATATTATTGTATCGTAAAACTTTAAAAACTTTTCAAAACTTTCACTTTATTAATTGTGTAAGGTTTACACCGTTGCGCAACAATACCTGTAATAAGTTGTAGAAGCAGCAAACGGGAACAGGTCGATCTAGACTTTATTAAGTAAACAAATCGAACTTAATTTTATTTATTTAATTCGATTTTTTATTTTTCAAAAACAGATGAACCAACTTCACATGAGAACACGATGACACTGACAGCACAGACTGACAGGATACTAGACAGTCAAACACTGTCAAGTGTCAAAATCATTGACTCTAAGTATAGTCTTCTTCTCTTTAGGTCTAGGCATTCACGTTAGTATTTTGCCATTAGTCAACTTAAAATTTGCATTAAATTTACCAAAATTGGAATTAAAATTATAATAAGTCGTTAGTCGTCAGTAAGCAATGTCAGGCTATTGGGTAAAGCGGTGGTCTCTTTACTCAAGCTCATATAGAGCGATTTGGTGACAGCGAGGAAATACACGATACGCTAATTTCTTCATTATTATTTTATTTGTGCACTTTCACTAAACAAAATTCTACAAAATGCTATTAAAATTAACTAATTTCACTCAACTAACGAAATTCCCATATTATGAAAAACTTTGAAATATATTTTTTCTCAATGACCCCAAAACTCTCTAAGTCAAGTAAAAAGGATTTTTTATTTTATTTTATTTCAATTTTTCTTTAGTTATGTTCGGGGCTGTTGAGTATCTTTTTAGTGATGATCTCTGGGTAAAGTGAACAATACCTACTTCCATTAACTACTTAATTAATTTGTAAATTTAAAAGGCATTAATTTGTGATTATTTATTTAAAAATCATAATATTCAGTGTTTAAATGGTCTTGAAATAAATATTATATTATTGTTGTTTTGTTAATGTATATCCTATTGTGTTAAGATAATTTTGTTTTGTAAACTGCAAACAATTAATCAAGTTCATTCAGGCAGAACTGTCTTTTGATTATTTATTTTATTTTTTAGAAAATATTATTTTTTTAATTTTTAGATAAAGATACAAGTTGGTAGGTATTGTTAGTTTGCTTATATTTATCAATATGTCAATTTACTTATGTAAGGAAAATGTTCAATATTTTTAAAAATCTTTTTGTCAAATTTTATTAATTTTTGCTAAAAACCTTTTTACTTTTGCTAAACATACTTCACATCTTCACATCCACTCGATGGATACATTTTGAATACACATCGACAGTAATTCTAAAAAATGATCACCCAAATGATTTTAATTTTACTACAATAAAATACTATTTGTAATCTGCGACATCATTTACACCGCAAGGGCGAGGTTGAGGCCTGCAATTTGCAAATCGAATAAATTAAATACTATAACTCTTTATTATACTGAAAATGTAGGGAAATAAAGTGCAACTCTACTTCCTAGTCTGTGGGTATATTAACAAGGAGTGTATAAAATAAATACTACGTAATTAGAAGCGTGACTTCCATAGATACTTAGGATTGCTATGTAAACCCGCATTTTGTATGAAGTTTAGCTCAAATTGACATATGACACTTCACAGATAGGTATAACCCGTTTAATTTGAAATAAGTCTAAGGGCATTCAGATATAAAGTAACTAGTGCCATATGATTTAGGCGAATATAAAACATAGCAAACTTATTTTAATATAATATGAAATTTGAGCCAAATTGCTCTTTGATTCCCATCAAAATTCCCATATTATTTTTGACATTTTCTATAAAATATCATTCTGGTTTTAAAAATTGAAAATTAATTAATATCACATTGCTCCTTAAATTTGTTATTAAATTTTAAGTTACTATAATATAATGCCGCCGCCACAGAAAAAGAAAAAGCCCCCTCCTATCCGATGCGATGAAATGCAAAACGAAAAATTTTCAGCGCCCGTTGAAGATGTATTTAATCATAACTGGTGGGAAGTATTTTGCTTTCCATACATTTTATGTGGCAGATTTTGGGATTGTTTTGTATCGTTATGTTCTGGAACAAATCAATGTCTGGTATACTGGATGCTAATACAGTGGATTGTTTGCAAAATCACACAAATAACTACTCCAGATGCAATTATTTTTCCATATTATTTCTACATGTTTTGTCAAGTGATTTTATTAACTGCAGTATTTGTTTTAATATGGATTTGGCTTGGAAGAAGTGTTATCATACCTTATTTTATAGCATTTTATGATGCCCTTACTGAAAAAGATTTAAAACATCCTCAAAATCAGACTAGATTAGCATTTAGAAGATATTGTTTTCGAAAAAGTGAGATCTTTGATAACAGTTTAGACAGTGGAAGTACTTTGTTACGTCCAAGTTACATATATTTACTTACAGTAATTACAGATTACGTTATAAATTATATGCTTAATTAAAATGTTTTCATATTTTAGTAGTCGAACGGTTTCTATTAGCTTGGTAGTAAGAGTAAGAGTAGAAGACTGTAGTTGTAGAATCGGTTGACATCTTGTAGTTGCGTGCGTGTTCTCTTTAGTTCGGGATACTAACAAGAAGCTGAAGATAGGTAAGTTGCCTATTAACACCTCCCACCTCCGCGACCAGATCACAAATAGAGTCCGAACACGGGAAACAAAACCACTTGTCACGTCCTTCGCCAACTTTGTCGAAGAACTCACCATAGAGAACACCAAATCGCACTCGATGTGCGTTTCGCCTCGACGCCGAGGCATCCTTAGGAAATCGTACCGTACAAACGACGACGTAAGAATTTAGGTAGGGTTGTCACATGTGAAGAACGTGACAATTTATATTGTTTTCCGAGCTCTTCATTTATTTGTGTTCTGTAGGTTTTATTCTTGAAGCTCGATTCACGCAATATTGGAAATTGGAATCGAGTATGTCATTTTAGGTACTCTTGAATACAATACTGGCGGATTATTAGCATTTAGTTAATAGTAAATATTAAACTATTTTATCGGATTGGTTGAATTTATTTATAACTAAATGTTAACAATACACTAACACTGTGTTCAAAACTACCTAAACTGACATATACGATTTCAATTTCCAATTCGCATGGTATCGAGATTCGAGAGTAACCCTACTCGATACCGCGGTCGCGGAGGTGGGCGGTGGGAACGTTAGTTAGGCTTGTCACATCTGTGTAATTTGGAGGATTATTTGCCACAACAGTTACACTGCTTACGCGGAATTAGCAAAATAAAGGCTTAAATTATTTTACATCTGTTTTCCACAAATTAATGCCTGATTCAATAAAATAAAAAAAATGGTCGATTACATTTAAACCAGTTTCTTAATTTTAAAGTGAGCACTTAAACGAATTCTTGTTACGATTTACGATTGACGGCGATTCATATTTTCAATGCCAATGGTAATTACACATATCATGTCCAAATAATCTTTTTCTATGAACCTAACGTCACTTTACATTTACGCAAAAATGAGCATCGATATGGCGACTTTGCTGTCACGGCTATTGTTTAACACATGTGTTTTCGTTCGATTAAAAACTTTTTTACACATTTTAGTGTTTTGATCAAGGTTTCGGATCAGATATTTGTGTGTTTTTGTGGCAAAGGTGTCGGTAAGTGTTTGTAGTGGTTTACAAATGGGGTGATATGGACCCTGATCCTTCCGACCCTCCCGAATCCCCAGATCCCCACATTCACAAAATGAAAATAGAAAACGACTTGGTGAAGATATTGAGGCAAGAGTATTCAAAAAAACTAATATAGATCTACCCTCAAATTCTATTGTTACACAAAATATTTATACACACCCTAAATTAAATTTGCCTAAATTATATTCCGAAAGAGGTAAAGGTCCATTTGTTGTTCATGTATCACGTGTTGAACCTGACCCGTCTGCTGGAACAACTATCAGGTCAGTACAATTTGGTCGCTTCTTAGTCAACAATAAAACCAAAAATATTATTAAAGACGCTGTTAATAATGTCGCTCGTAATAGAAAATCAGTTAACTTCACAACTATACAGGATACCAATAATTTTAGAGGTAACCTTTTGTTAAATTCTTACAAATATGAAGCGCTCATACCTACTTATCATACTACTCATCTGGGTTTGATTGGAGGTGTCGCGGCTGACTGGTCCATGGAGGAGCTAGTTGAAAATCTAGATCTTCCAGAACATTGTGGTATTGTGTTAAAAGCACGCCGTTTTAATAGAAAATTTGTGGAAAATGGATCTACGACATGGATACCCACCCAAAGAGTGCTTTTGACCTTTGGGGGTCATACTCTACCGGAGAGAGTTTTCTTGTTTCGCATATCTCTAAAAGTAGAAATATATCAATTCCCCACAATTCTATGTATAAATTGCTGCCGTTTCGGACATGTAAAATTATAATGTAGATCTAAACCAAGATGCTTTAAATGTTCGCAATCACATCCTGGAGATTCATGCAATATTTGTCATACGTCAGTAGTATGTGTCTTATGCTCAGGTTCCACCCGGCTACCGAAATCAAACCATCTACGACAAAAGTCAATTAAAATTGCTATGTCACAAGACAATATTTCTTACTGTGAAGCTGCTGAGAGATTTCCAAACATTTACAAACCTTACGCAGACGTTTCAAAAGAGCTTTTCTATCAACCTATAAATTACTCGTCCTCGACTGCGCTAAACGACTTTAAGAAATCCATCTCCTACTAAAAAAGAACTACTTTTATCAAACCAAAACCCAAACCTACCTTAGGTAAGGGATATGATAAAGGAATACATGCGTCTAATAATAACCGAGTAGAACATTCGCTACTGGTGGAACTTCTCTAAATAAAAATAGTGATACTTATAATGATAACAGCGATAATATTTTAGAACTACTTACTACCCTCTTAGAATTCGTAACACAATTAAACAATCCTTCACCGTCCAACGTCGCCAACCAACTAACTTCCTTTCTAAATTTCTTAAATATGGCCCAGTTCCTCCAGTGGAACATAAAGTGCGCGTAGCAAGAAACATGAATTAATATCCGTATATTCAAAATATTAACAAAAGTGTACTTAATTTAAGAAACAGTTTTTGTGAAGAGCAAAAAATAAATATATATTATCATATATTATTTATTAATCAAAGATAACAATCCAGCCATCATTGCTCTCTCGGAGACAAGGTTAATCCCAGAAGCAACGTTTTGCGTCTCGGGTTACTCATGTCTCCGAGAAGATGGAAGTAATGGTTTTGCCGGCACGGCTGTGCTAGTAAGATAGTGCCACAGACTTTGATAAATTTTGTTGCCTATTACAAAGTTATGCTTCAATATCTAGGCTCCCCTCCCCTATTA
Organism: Calephelis nemesis; assembly: GCA_002245505.1. Taxonomy (NCBI): domain Eukaryota; kingdom Metazoa; phylum Arthropoda; class Insecta; order Lepidoptera; family Riodinidae; genus Calephelis; species Calephelis nemesis. Next base: position 16,642 of record NJDD01011984.1, on the reverse strand, counting down.
ATAATTACTCGACATTCCCACTTTTTAAATTTTCTTTTGATTCTCTTTCTTCTTTTCTCCAAAAATTTAACTGAATATTATTCAGAAAAAAACCCCAATGCTAACGCAGAGTGTATGGAAGTTCTGAGGAGAAAATGTCCAGGTTGGAACCCTATATTTACAGATGCTTCTAAACTTACTGCGGATGGGATAGTAGGAGTAGCTGTTTGGGTCCTCAAATTGAGGTCTATTTTAAGCTTGAAATGCCCTCCACAAGCTTCTGTATTTACTGCTGAAGCTGTGGCTATCTTAGAGGCTGTAAAATTTTATTAAGTACACAACCTTAATAGTTCAATCATTCTTTCTGACTCACGTAGCTGTCTTCTGTCAATTCTAACCAATCCGTTTAGATCAAAATCAAAGTTTTCAATTGTATAAGTGATAAGGGAAGAGCTATATACATGTGCTTTAAATAATGTCAATGTCACTTTGGCCTAGATTCCGGGCCACAGTGGCCGGGAAATGAGACAGCCGATTCATGCGCCAAACAGGCAATAAGTATTGGAATTAGTGATCACTTTATGATCTTTCCTGCTGATTTAAATACGTTAGCTCTATCAAACCTAAATTCTTTTTGGACTCGTGCATGGGAGGTGTCTAAACGTCAAAAGGGCAAGTTTTATGCAGATGTTTAGGGCACAATTCCAACCACACCTTGGTTCTTCAAATACAGAAACTTACAAAAGCGAACAACCTCTGTCATATGTCGCTTGCGTCTCAATCACGTTTGTACTCTTGTACACTTAATAAAATCCGAGTTCGAGATAGCTCACTTTGTGAATGTGGTTTAGACGAAAGAACTCCTGATCACATTTTTTAACTGTCCTAAAAATTGCTTGTCTTATATGATCTTCTCCCCCCAAAAATCCCCCGTCCTGTTGACTTTAAATCTCTTTTAACATATACTAATACCTCTTTTGTTAAAATACTTTCAAAATTTACTATTACTAACAACATTAGACTGTAATATTATAAACCAAATGTAACAAATAACGAATTGTTGTGCATGTTTATGGATGTGTTTGTTTTGTATTTGTTTCAGATCTCAATCTGACTTTGATTAAATATATATAAATCAAAAATTGCGCCTTTAAAAATAACTATGACAAATATTAACGTGTCATTTATAATGTGACATTTGCAGAGTATATTGTGCCTGACACAATGAAGGGCCACTCAACAAAAATTGAATTGGGCATCGATATAAGTCAATGTCTCTTTTGGCATAGGTAGGTACGTAATATCAACATTTGTTAAAAAGAGACAAAGAGATGTTTCTTAGTTATTTAATGATTGTTGGAACAATATTTTATACAACTAAATTTGCCAGAGAACATTGTTGCACTTCTAATATTCGTCTATAAAAATATGTGTTTGAAACAGTTTATAACTACTGTTAGCCTGAATACCTTCTTTACATGTTCTAAGGAATATATAAAATCAAGAACAAAGATATTATTAATACATTTTTTAAATATGAAAATAAATCTTTGTGAAAACGGTAATTTTTGTTAACATTTTATTTTATTTTTAGACGCGTCTGGTTTTTTATACATAGAGTTTATTTTCGTTAGTAGCAACACTGTAAGAACTGACGTTTATTTAGCGAATACGATTACAATGTAGTTGGCAATGGGGTGTTCGTAATTTCACATCGTGCTCTTCATTATTCATTTCAATTTTCATTCATTAGTTTTCATTAGTCTGTGAACGTCAGTGTACCTTGAAAAATGTCGGAAAGCGTGTCAAATTAATTTAATTTCACAATTTGCGAATTTAATTCGTTCGCGAAACCTATTCGCGTTCAGAAATTATTTAGTGTTATTTGTTATTGTTCGAGTAAAAACAGAAGTTTTCATTTTCCGGTAAGTGCATTGTGAAATTTCTTTTCTCAAAGTGAAATTCACGTAATACTTCGCTGATATTGAGTGAAAATCTTTTTAAATTATGGAATAGTTACGGACTTTTTTAATGGTAACGTTATTTGTGTATTTTAAGGTTAAAACTGTCAATTTTGGTGTAAAATCGACTTGTTAAATATAAATCGCTATTACGTATACACACGAATAACAAGAAAATTATTAGACGTAACGAAGAAAGCTAATACTTGATTCAAAACCAGTATCTTCATTATAAAAAGTGAAATTTGTTGTGTCGTTCAACTTGCGTCGACTCTCTCTTTGACCTTGATTATTTTGACACAGATTAGAGTGGGCCAGAGGAAATAATTTTCTCATAAACAAACAGATTATTGAAATAACATAACTACTTAGTTCCCGTAACCTTCCTTGGTACTTAGAATATCCTATTGGTTAGGCCTCGATTTAACTCATTAGACATTATTCTAATATTTGCTTATACTAAGGTAGTAGAATTTTGTTAATCTTTATTTTTTTAATTCAAATTTCTTTAAAGTGATTTAGCTGTAGTAGGGCTAAGAGAAATATCAGCTAATATCAACATGATTTATTTTATTTGTACCTAAAGTTATTATTAATTATCCTAGTTTATTGTAAACACAGAAAGAGCATTGATTCAATTGATTATCAAATATCTATATGTGTTTTAATTTTTTTGAGTGTTCTCACACAAACGTTTCTTAAAAAAATGATCTAATTTGAGTCTTCCCTCAGTCTTAGGTTCTAAAATTGTAGAAATATTTATTTTTGTGTCAGAAAATGTATTATTTTTTAGATTATCCTTAATTATGATCTTATTGTCATGGTGTAAGAATAAAATAGAGTTTGTCATCATTGTATTATCCAATAATAACTCCTTTTGTTTTTAAACACCTACACAGTTTGTCATCAAACATGAAACAAGTTCTAATTAAATTTAAAACCAAGCAATAGAAATAGTTTACCTAACTGTTTTCTTTTAGTGTTCTTATTTTGATCAATGTTATCATCTAGCTAAATTATACTCTTGATCAATCATCATACCATTTATTTGATAATGTGAAAATATTCCAAACTAAACAAATAAACTAAATAATAATTATTATTTGGTAATGTTATTTTGCTAATTTTCTCCCTTTATATGCCTACTTTATAGACTATGAGAAACTCTATTCATAAAGTTTGATTTTATCTAGATAGTCATTTCCATCACAAGTTCTTTTAATAATAATTGTTAGATGTTACTAGCCTTGTGATTTTACAAAAAAATAAAAATGTATATTTTTTACAGTTACTATACAATCAAAATAGATAACTGTTTTCAGGGGCAAGTGCTGTTATGTGCTAATACTATTTGCAGTGTCCTAATTTCTTACCTAATGTAATGTAATGTACTTGGTGCACTTTTGTCAACAGAGTGTTTCCATACTTTTTCCACATCAACAAATAGGTGTAGATACCTATTACATAAATTATTAGTATATTTTAAAATTTTCTTTTAGGTTTGTCTGTAACTCCAAAAAAAGTTTTTATGATGTTGGCTATCCTATACTATTGGTCAATAATGAATTGATTTTGATGATTCTTTTTTTGAAAGGTAAAAATACCTAAGAAAAAATAGAAAAAATATCTAAGACCTACATAAATAAATTTTATGTAGGTCTTAGAACATTAGCTATGTTTACAAAAAATAAATATCACGTCATATCATAGTATTCAAATAATTGTTTTCTTTTTGCAGTTCTACCACATTTAAATTATAAATATTTGTTAATGTTTGATCATCTTGTCTGTTGTAGGTATATGATAGTAGATGATAGTCCTAGAATCTGCTTTGTGTTGGAATGCAGCAAAAAAGACCACTTAGTACATCTTAATGATTGCTTAATTTTTCCAATTTGTTCCAAAAAAATATAAACTTGATAAAGCTTCCCATTTGAAATACAGTCTATTTAAAATTTTGTTACTAGAATGGTTTAGCTAAAAAAATTAAGTCACTAAATTTACATGTGGTATAAATATTGTACCAAATGTTTTGTTTATCTTTGTGCACATACATGTATTTAGGCCAATTCCTTTGTGTTGTTTGCAGATAGTATCGAGGGCCAAGTGTCCGATTCCTGCACGGCTACTAGGAAACTAGTTCTTTCAAATTCATTACTATTTGTATACAAAGATACAGGTTTCGGAGACTCTTGATACCAACTTGAGGATAAAACCTTAGCCATTTGTTTGTGGAATGTCAACACTGGTCTCCCTGAGTACCTATACCCATCCACATTCACATTGTGTATCTGTTTTGTCGATATTTCATATACAATTGCTACAAAATGGCAAAACCTAGGCTACATATCCATTCTTATTTTTGCACCAACACTATTTTGTCAATCTTGTTCTCTGATCTCTCTGTTGTGAATGTTATTGTAAACTAAAAATATAAATTATGTTCACACGGCAAATGGTTATGAATTATACATTTATGTGTCTAGTTCTCTTTGCTAGTTAGGTATTTAATCATTAGCTAATTACAAACAAGTTTTTCATTTGTTCTATAATTTCTTATGCATTAGAGTTTGGCATAAACTCACGGCTAAAACAACCTCCCTCAAATTGTTAATATATTTTTTATGCTTAGCGATAGAGAAGATGCCTTGCTATCACATTGATAAAAACATATGCAATGTAATCAAGTTCACTAATTGCCATAGATTTTAGGCTATTTTGGGTTCTGCTTGCCTTACAGCACACAGTTAGTAGTATCAATTTAGACAAGCTATTATAAATAACTAGTACACCATAGTGTCAGTGCTCGCCACTGTTGTGTTCTGTGCTCCCAAGTATTGTTGTCGGTAGACTTGCACAAGTGGCCTAAGATTCCGGCCTTTGGAAAATCATCACTTTCAAGAGCAGATAGATAATAGGCCTGTTTGTCGATATCTTCAGTATTCAGTGATGGGAGAGATGGCGGCCTTACATCAGCAATCTTGATGTTTTGATGATGGTTAAAAGGCTACGTTTTTTATCGCCATTGTTAAAAAAAGGATTTCCGTATATATAGCAGATAAAATATTGATCTCCAGGTTTGTTCCGAGTTTCTTAGGAGACTGGAGGGCCTATTAATTTCCTATTAATAAACGAGTGTTTATTCGTTTGTCAGTAATACCGCGACCAAAACTAAGGGAGTTTTGGGACGATCTTTTCACTTTTGGTGTCTCTGGACGATAATTGAAAAAATGAAACCACCATGAAATCTGTCTGATTCTCTGCTTCAAAACTATAGGCAAAGAACAGTACCTTTACTATTATTGTCGCGTACCTTTAGAGAATACGTCTTGTTAAAAAAGTAAGTAAATGTAGGCATAACTATAACGACTAGCTGAAGGTACTTAGTTTCTCAATGTTATACTGTAGCAAGATACCGGACATTTATCCAATCTCGGAAGCATTGTTTTCGTGACAAAACTGAAAACCAAATTTTGGTTTGCCCAGGAATCGAATCCGGGACCAGTACAAATCTACCGGCTACCCTACCCTCCAGACCGGTATATTCGGACCGAAACAAACTACTTGGGCAAGATTGTATAGCACTTATAACTATAACTAGGGAAAATAAGTAATGGGCCTAAAATATGATAGAAACTGTCAATATATCTACAACATAGGTGCTTTCCTGTGGGTTCTATCTAAATTTGATCAAGATCCTACAAAACAAAAAGCATCTGGATTATACGGCTAGGATATTCGAGCACGCGTATGAGACTGCCTTTGATCCTACACGTAGACATTGGCGAAATCAAACTGCACGGTATTTGCTAAGTAAGCTAAGCCATAAAAGAAGAAGGAGAGGACTTAATGGTAGATTAAATGTTAACTTCCTCTCTGAGCGCGGCCGCCAGCGACTTAAAAAGTACCCATCGTATTTTGAGTCAGTAATTAGTCTAGAATCTAGTTCATTATTTATTTTTCTCAGAACAAAACAAAATTTAATAGTTTCTAATTTATTTAAAATAGATAATTTTGAATATCCTGACCATGATAAGACTTTTATTTTGAACTAGCTGTTGCTCGCGTGGTTCCACAGGAACATTGTTTCGGAATAAAAACTATCCTATGTGGTAATCCAAGTTTTCCTCTATGTGTTTACAAAATCTCATCAAAATCGGTTCAGCATTTTTTTGCGTGAAGGAGAACAAACAAACAGACGAACTTTAGTATTTATAATATTAATAGAATGTTTCCCTAAGCGATGTAATTTAAATTTAAATCAGTTTTTGCAGTTAGGTATACTGCGCTTATATTTTTTATAGTTGTTCAAAACACGTTTTAAAAATAAATGAAATATACATTTATTTTTAGTGCAGTAAAATTGCAAAAACCTACACCAATGTTATTACCACGTCGTTAAGGTGCACAGAAACTTTTTATCGTGTCTTGGTCAAATTATATGAAGTGTGAATCAGCCGTTCGAAAAAAAAACCGTCAAAATCCATTCATTTCTTACTTATAGTACGGGAGCCCAGGATGCTAAATGTGTTATTCCAGCCTCATTAAGGCGTACATTGTCGATTAGATGGTGGAAAATAAAAAAGTCCATGTGACCTTAGTATTTTTTAGCCATACTGGGAGCGTCTAATAGCTAAAATAATTTTTAAAGCCACTTGATCAGATGCGAGCTCACCCGATATTGATATGATTGATACTTGACTAATGTGTCGCTTCGCAATATGTTACTCAGACAGGTAGCCGTAACGACTAATCAAAGTAGATGACTTGTTTAATTCTGTCCATCCTATGTCACGTCACGCTCCAATACTCTGAATATTTGAACAAGCATTTATTGGTATGCAATAAAAACCAGCGTGCTTTAATAATCTAACATGCTCGAGTATATTTTAAACTATGCTTCGCTCGTATATCTATATGGAGATTTGATACATATTGGAAGTTTTTGACTTTTAGTATCAAGGTATCTTCCATATGTTATCATAATCTGAAGTGACCAGTTGTAAAAAATCTCTCCTGGGCTCCTGTACTATTATCTTATTATGATGAAATTATTGATTAACCGAGATTTAACCATCCTTTCAACCGGACGGAATCGGAGCAA